>WUQG02121792.1:0-24848 GCA_011317285.2 Androctonus mauritanicus | reverse complement strand
CTATTTAAAAATATACAATTTGAATAACAGCATGAAAAAGTATAATATTAACAAATATTAAAATCACTTTCTTTGATATTTTCTGCGTTCTTTTTGTCGCCTCAGACCAAATCTAACATTGAACAAAATTTTCACTTACCTGTTGAAAAAAAGAAAATTTGTGACTGTGCTCGTTTCGATCATTTGACTTTAACTATAGGGGGTAAATAGGTTACCTCTCTATAAAATGTCTTTTGTTTATGCATGTTCGTTCCTGTATGTGTTTGCGTTTCTGAGAAAAGCCATTGCCCAACTTGCCCTATTGCTCAACTAGCCCCGCTCTACCCTAATTTTATTTTTCCATAATATACAGAGAACATTTTATTAGGAACTTAAATCGGAGGATAATTTTTACACATATATAGAAATATATAGATCAAGAAATGTAACAAGTTAATCTTATAGAATGTATTTATGCAAATGTGTACGATTTTCTGCTATTATTTCTGTCAAATTTCTGATTATATTCTCACATGAAATTGATCGAAATGAGTGAAATGACAATCAATAGCGAAATAATAACTTATAATACTGTCGCCAGGACAAAGAAAGATTGCTGATGGACGTTCAATAAATTATATGTTACATTATGATACGATTAGTTTAAGACAACAAGTAGATACTAATTTTAAATGCAGCAAATCAATTAAATCAATCATTATCAAGACTGTAGCAAGATCATCAGGATTATGTAAAAGCTATATATATATATAGACTAAAATCTGGTTTGAGATTTTTTGCCTATTCTCAGAATAGGAAATAAATAAGTAAACATTGGTTATTATTTTAATATAGATTTTTATAATATGAAATGCAAATTTTGTTTGTATTCGCCTGTGTGTGTGTATCTATATACAGATATGTGTAGGCGTATTTTTTCCCTTTAAAACAAAACGTGATATATAAGATTATGATATAAAAGCATGTTCTTCGTTGCCAAGTTTTTTCATCAGTCATTCTATAAAGTTTTACCAGCTGCGATTTTTATCATCTTTCTAAAAAAACCTTAAACAGCTCAGCATACAATACGAACATAAAGACCATAAATTTTAAAAAAGTTTAAAGTGCCAAATACCTTTTAAACTAAGATGATTTATAGATATTCTATAGGATAATATGGATGTTAAAAATATTGACGGGCACAGGATTTATGTTCATTATTATTATTATTAAAAACAGAATTAAATAATAAGATTAATGAGTAATTTATAAAAAATACAGTTTAAATTTTCTATATTTATAATAATATAATTATAATCGTTAGAAAGATCAATTATTAAAACAATTAAATAGTACACTATCTAAAATGTATGAATACAATAATTCATTTATGAAATTTTGATTTGTATGCCAGTCATTCAAAAAATAAGAATCACTTTTATCAATAGACTGCAGTATATTATAAAATTTTCACCTTACCAATCGTGTTGTCATGGAGTATAACAATATCGGTCCACTTATACAACAAATCCATCCTAATGTCTTTTAACATTGGTACAATGTCTGGATTTTTATTTTTTAATACTTCTACGAAAGGATAACCAAATCCATAATTCTGGGGAGGACGAGGACAATCTTTAGCCAAAATAGCCATATAAAAGACGGTCGGATAATCTCTGTCCAAAATAGAAACTGTTTCTTGGGCTAATTTGCAATCAATCATTGTCAGAACTGCAACAAGATTCTTAGCACCATCTAAAAATTTAGAGAAATATATTTAATTATGTAGTTAGTATGCATACAGTTTAATATTCTATAATGAATATAGATTCTTAATAAAACAGGTTACATAATTCTTAAAATGTGAGAATTAATTTTATTAATATGAAATCTAAATATTTATCTTTTTCTAATTTAATACAGTAAAGTTGTATTTTTGATCTTGGTTTAAATATGTAATATATAATCAAATTTTAATTATTAATTAAAAATGTATCTCTACATTAAAAAGTGTAGTTTGAATCGCATATCGGCAATATAGTGTATGTATTTATATATTATATCCAGTTCAAAATTTGATAAAGACATGCTTTATTATTGTAACTATTCTGTAGATTTTTTGGATTATTTGTAATATTTCAGCAAACGACTTGCCTAAAAAATTATTAAATATACTAGTTATTTAAGTTGAATAATCAGAAAAAATACTTGCAGAGTTTTGCAGTTGTAGCTTCTATCATTTAGGAGATTACTTGACACAAACAAACAACTCAAAATATATATATAAAATTATTTTCTTCCAAAATGAAATTAAAAGAATGCGATCATGCTCAAATTTTTAATCTGATATTATTTGAAATATTTTAAAAATTGATTCTTGTAGTATATATGCATCATACTTTCTCACTTCAAATCAGTGATGGTTAAGATAGTTTACCTGGATAAAAATTTCACTTGAAAGACAATTACTTTGATGAAGAGTATCTTATCACGATACTAAAACTATAAACATAAAACTGGAATAAGTTTTTGAATAACGGTTTAATTTAGTTTAATATAGGATCGTGTTTCAATGAATTTCTTACTTTCTTTAAAAAACAGAAAAAGATGTTGAAGCTCTTTCTAAAACTATTATTGAATTATTCTCTGATTATTTAATCGAATGGCTTCAAGAAAAATTTATATTTTATTAATTTGATTGAAGTTAATTTTTAAGTTATATGTAAGGGAAATTGATGACCAAATTTTTTATTAATCCATAAAAGAATCTGGATGTTTATATGAAAATATAAAGTCAGGGATTATATAAAAGCAGATGATTACAGTAAAATTTTTAGAAAAATATGTTTTAAATCAGAAATTTGAATTTGGTTAAAAGATTTCTAAAAATCTCTTGAAAATACTCTCTATAATTTAAATATATATTATTAAATTTCATAATTTTATATTCATAAATATTAAATTTTAATATTTTATATGTATACTATATGTATATATATGCATAATAAATTTTGTCTAAATTGATGAAAAGTAACAGTTTTTCATAAATATAAACTAAATAAATAAATAAATAAATAATTAGTATATTTATTTACAATTTTTTCAATATTGTAAACATCTGAATAATTTGATATTCTGAAAATTCAGCAAAATATGTTATAATGATATAAGATCTTGTAATAACAACATTAAAGTCATTTATTTAACACTTCAGAATAAAAACAACAAAAAATTTATATTAAATTTAGTATTTTATAGTTACTTCTTTTTATATTACAGAATTTGAGAAGGATTACTTATCATTATTCTATAAAATAAATATTTTTATGCATGTAAAATATTGTATAGGGAAAATTATTCGTTAAAATTAATATTAATGAATAATTCTCACTGCATTTGTTAACATTTTTTTTCTATAAATAATTTTGGTTTATATAATTTTGACAAAAAAAATGCATACACATTGGCATTTCCAAATTAGATTATAAGAAATTTAAACCGATAAAAATTAGCAAATTTAATTGCTAGTATTTTTTATTATATTACTTAAACTTAAAAAAATCTTTTAATTTGAACATATCTGAATATTTATAAATAATTTGAAAGTTTCTTCAATTAATTTAACTTAAATATTCATGATTAATATGTCGATGATTAAATATCATCGAAAACAATTGTTTGGTTGATAAATAAATATTAATTAACCAATCGAGACTAAACAGAAGATTCGATTTTTGTCATTCATATCATCGAGAATTTCTAATCGATCTCTTCAATGATATTCTATGAATATTAGACAAAACATTTGTCTATTCTATCATATTCAGTATGCATCATTGAATTTATTATATAATGCCTTGTTTTGTATCGGTAACTAAATAAAATAAAAAGTTTAATGCAGCAAGATGATGATAATATTCACGAATAGTAACATAAATCTATTCTGTATTGAAAGGCTGAAATAATGTTCGCGTGATCTTCTCATTCGTTGCCATTGAAATTGTTTATGTACTATTATAGACATAGATCAAAACTGATTGACATTGTTTCGAGCCATTTTTAGCCTTTTTTTCAGACAATTTTGAAATGATCTACTAAATTAGATCGTTTCATCTACTAATTTAATTGATAAGAATAATGCTGGGAGAAATACAATGACGAAAATTTGTAGAGAGGTTATTAACTTAAACATCATAATTATTAACTTAAACATTATAAATATTTAACTGGTTTGATTCATAACTTAAAATAATATAAAAATATTAGCTATAATTAATATGTCATATTATGGAGGTAGTCTGGTTTAATGGAAACCTTTTCATAATAATTTAGGCATTAAGCATTTTTTATTCTTACTTCATATGATTACTTTAGCATAGATTTGTAAGAGAGAACATAAATGCTCTAAACAAATGGGATTGTTTATAAATTAATTAAGCTACTATGATTTAACGAATAAAATCAATGGATAATCTACCAATTTATGAGAAGATATTCATTAATAACTCAACAACTCCACAGATCATAATTGAAGGAACAAATTGATGAAAATTAGTCTAAACGTTCTTATGATTTATTTATTCTAGCAGAGCTAGGATATTATTTTTTTTATAATATGTAAGCAGTATTAAGGTATATATATCATAGACAATACATTTCCAGTTGATAGAATTGTTAAAAATTTTCCAGTAATTTTTATTTAAAATTTCGTATTTATTAAAAAATTAATAAAAGTTTTTGACTGCTTTTTATAAATTTTGAAGGTAGCAATGGACTTTAATGAATATGCTTGAATACTGATCAAATAAGATTGTTCTGAGCGTGAATACAGGCTTACATCGCTATCGTTATAAAATAAGTACGCTATTTCAGTCTAATAAATATTTTATTTTTTTAGTAATGCATTCTAGTTCATTATAAAAAACAGCTGTATTAGTTATCACTACACAGCTGTGATAAACAATATAAAATAGCAATAGAACAAATATTATTTTCATATAAGATTGGTTAAGTTATTCTATCAAAAAATTGTGGGAAAACGGCTCTATTATTGTTATTTGTAATAGAGGAATCCTAACCTTTGTATAGTATATCCTATAGCTTAATCTTACTAAGTCAAGAACTGTAATTATTGTAATTCTTGATTTAGTAAGCTAGAATATGATAATGTCATCATATATGAATTTGTCTTCATATTAAAAATTTATTATAGTCTACAGCTTTGATGAATGTAAAACAGGAATTCATTTTTAGAAATGTGTTGTTATAAAATAAAATTTTATATAATATAAATTAAAACTAAAAAACATTTATGTATTGGTAAATAGAAGATAACATTTTGAGAAATACTGCACAGTATTCACTAATTTGTAACAAATAAATCATAATACAAAAAAATTGGATCTCAAAAACAATTAAATTATTCTATCGTTGTTTTTACTTCTACATCACTTCTACTCTGATGTTTATTTTCTACATAAAGCAAATAATTATTAACCTACATATATTATTTATATATATGTTACCGTAATCAAGTAATGACTGCATAATATATAGTTCATAATTTTAAATAATAAATGACATTCAGAACTACTATATTCTAATCTTGTGTATGTATATGAATTATTTAATTTTTCGCATAATATTTTAAAAGTTATAAAATTGTATAGAATTATAATTAACTTATGTTTAGTTAACATTTTAAATTTAAGATTAATAAAATATTCTGTAAAATAAATTAAGAATGATTTAATATTAAAAATTATTATTGAAAATTATAATTTTTTAATATATTATTAAATTTTAAGTTGGATAAGTAATATTTGGCAACAAGATCTCTGATTGCAATTGAAAAAATAAATACTGTATAGTACAGTAGAATCTTGGTTAATCGGGATAGTTGGGGAATTAATTTTCCCCGGATAATCCGCAATATACGTAAAAAATCGGAATTATGGACAATATGCATTTGATATTAAAAAAATAGCAATAAATAAATATTATACATCCATATATTCAAATGTTCTATTATTTATTGAAAAAGTAAACAAGATATTTGTTTATTTGCAACACGAACTGTCGAACGCAAATTATGTAGCGTCATCTTGTATCATTATAGAAATATCTTATTAGCTCCGATATAGGCGGCCGGATGGCCGAGCGGTAACTAGCCATCCGCCGCCTATATCGGAGCGTGGGTAGTTGGCATTCTACGCTGGAAGACCCAGGAAAAACATCTTCGGGTCCTCCAGCGTGGCACGCCGGTCCCGGAACTCTGTTCTTCATTATCCGGACCCTTCCACGGGTGTGGGTGCAGGCCATGGTTGGAATTGATCCCTCCCCTTAGTAATCTTTCTGATTGGAAAGGGGCGTAAAAAATGAAAAAAAAATCCGCTATAAGAAAAGAAAACCAATAATAAAAATAGATGTTTAAATAAAATTAATAAAAATTAATTTATGTAACAACGTTCTTTATATGAAGTTCTCCATCTTGTTTACGGTTCCATAACGATTAAGCGCTATTTGTATTTACGATGTATTTTCTGTGGATTATTTTCAATTTTCCATGTACGGTATTAAAAATGCAGTTTTGAATTTTGATTGATATTTATAAAATTGATTTTGTTTCTGTTTTAAATTAATTTATGAAGAAAAATATTGTATTTCCCACATACATTCATAATAATCAATTTATACGTAGCACAAAATTTCTATTGATCATATAATACAGTTAATATTAGTTTTGATTGATTATTTTTAATGATAAATAAATAATACTGCATCACAATCTATAGAAAATATAGAAACAAATCGCGAAGTCCCACTGATTTGCATCATTAGCGATCTTGTTGAAGAGCTGCATTTCCTTTGTATTAGTTGTTACGAAATTTTCTTAAAGTGTGTGTTTTAATTCTGTTTTTTATCTTTTTTAATTCGCTATTTGAATGATGTTTCTGTGGCGATTCGAAATAATGGAAAATTTTCTTCTAAAATTTCTAACGCTCACAAGTCAGTAACGGCTATACAATTTAATAAAAATCAAGACAGGAAAATTAAGTAATTTTTTCTTTCCTTTTTAAATCTCGAAATGAAAATTATGTAAGGGAATATAAATATGGTAATTTAGTAATCAATTTACAAAATTTGATGACTTATAGGAATATGGTAATGTTGTCTGTGACATAATTTACGATCGATGTTTCGATGTTTAGTGTTACAATAAAAATGTCTTAAGAATAATTTATAACTGTATACATAATACAAAGCAGTTTATTATAAATTTGGATTTTTAATTTCATTCTAATTTTGATTGCTAATTTTCTAAGATATAATAAAGAAACGACTAGATTATATATAAAGCTTTCGGATATTGTAGCTAAATTAAAATATCAATAATTAAACATTGTTTCCAAGTTGCAGATTAACTACGGTTAGTCCGCAAACCGGATAATTGGGAATTCATAATAACGAAACAAATAATATCGAATACTGTAACAAATAATAGTTTTTTTATGAATCACTTCTAAGAATAGGAAGATTAACTAAAACAGTTTTATTAACTTCTAAGAATTTCTTTGAGTCCTATAATAGGCCTAATTACAGGATTCAAAAGATCAAGCTTAAGCATGAAAGAAGAGATAATATGATGAACTGTAACTATTGCAATATTATCATATTAATACATTAAAGCGTATTATCTCTTCCTTTAGTAAACAATAATTGACAAATTAGTATTTTTTCGATATCTAAACAAACTATTCTACTGACAAGTTACGTTTAAAAATCTTATTGGACATAAAAACTCATTAAGTAGATGTGGATTCCAAAAATCTTTTAGATTCATTTGATAGAATTTAAAGCCGGAGACTAGATTGTTCAAATCTCAAAAGGAAGAAGTAGGTTAAGCAAACGGGCTGACCTACTTTCTTTCTGAATTTGAACAGATATCATAAACTTTATCTTGATTTCTTTCAGTTTCTTTAGACTTCATTTATCATCGAATATGTCAAATCCGGAAATGACAATTTCGACGATAGATCTAGTCATCTGTCATCACTACAGTCTTAAACATCTGATTTCGATCTGAACTTATCAAGTAACAGAGAAAATATCAATATTATAGATTCAATAACAAAATGGGCATCCTACTTTAAATTATTAAAAGAACAAAAACAATTATATCTTCAAATTATATCGTTGCATATTAAAGAATATATCAGAAATTCAGAATCAATTATAAATGATGATATATCAATATACAGTATTATCATTATGAAATTGATCAATTATCAGAAAATAATAGATGAATTATTTTGATCGATCAAAATAATTCATCTATTATTTTCTGATTTCAGGTTAATTTCATATATATATATATATTAACTGGTCATATTTTACTTAATTATTGATATTATTAGAACATCAATTATCATTTTCACTAAAGCATTAAACGTTTGTTTTAAAAAATATTTGACTTGTTTAGGATCATATACGATTGCGTGGTAAGCTGCACGAATAAGTATTGAATGCTGGAGATATATTCGATGAACGTTTTATGCAAAACTAACTTTCGTTGCTATGATGCGTTTGATTGTAGATAAATCAAGTAAAAAATACAACAAAACAAAACAAAAATTTATTTTAGTTTTATAAATTAAAAACCTTCACATTTACGAAGAAAAATATTTCTTAATGGTAAAATTTCTCATAAAATTTATTTAATACAAAAATAAAAATACTTGTAGGCTAATGGTAATAATAATAATTCTCGAGGATCGTTTTGTAAAGTTTTTTTAGATATTAATATTGTTCAGGTTTCAAAATGTTATGGAATAGTTAACATACAAATCATTAAAATAGAACAATTTTGATTTTAGTTTGAAGCCTTCCATAAATATTCGAAATTATTCCTGATAATTAGATAATTATTTTTAATAATATTTTTTTACGAATTAAAAAAGCAAACATGTCATATATATGCTGTTAAATTTGTATAGCTGTTGACTAATTATTGATTTTAAACGAGACTAATCTTACAGAAATGAAATTTATAAGCTATGATCTAAGCACAAAAGAAAATTTAATTCTTTATTATAATAAAAGAAATTTTTTTAGGCTATTTATTTTTATATATGTATAAATATTTTTATGTATAATATTACACAATTTAAAGATGTTTGCGCTCAAATTCTTTCGAATTTAATATTCTATCAGTTTATTTATTTCCTGAAATCATTTCTTGGAACATTTTTTAAACATTTATAAATAAATTAAGATTTCTAGGCATTCATCTGAAGTTTATACAGCTTGCATCCATTGAAAGTATCATTTTAGAATTTCTATTCAACTATCTTTTGCAAAACAATTAGATTTAGAACAACAATAGAATTTACAGGACTTTTATAGTACAACCAGTATAAATATGCAGAAAACTAGTTATATAAAGAATTTTCTTCATTTTTTTTATACTGAAATGTATTTTTCATACGATATACAGTATTTAATTTTCAATAAAGAATGATTAATGTCCATAAATTACCTATTTAGTTACATTCACTTAAACAAACTTATGAGATTTAACTTAGTCTCATAATCGTACTTGAACAATTCTTGAATTTAGTTTATTTTTTTTATAAAACTTCATATTTTTTAAATTAGCATTACATAAATTTAATTTTTATCTTATATAATTTTAAATGAAATTAAATATAACAATTTAGATTTTGCATAAATAAAATTCTTTAAAATAAATTTAGAAGAGTTATAAAATGTTTTATATACGTGAAACTATAATATCAATGGCATGTTTATTATCTTATAAAATTAAATTTGGCTATTATAATTAAATTTTTATATTTGGCATAAGTATATTACAAATAATTATAAAAGAATAAGAAATTATAAATTTTACCTTTAGCCTCCATTTTCAGATCATTGATATGAATAGACCTTTTTCCTATCCAACTTAAACTTACAGAATCGCCCATTCTACTTTCCAAATCATCTTTAAGTTCATCTAGAGTTTCAAATATATCGTTACCCGCTATTGTTATTCCATAGTCTGCTATCACACCTGAAAAAATAAGTTTTAATCAATTAATTCAGAATATATATCCTATACTGTAAAAATTATCAGACTTAATGCTAGAAATCATTAATTTCTAATTAAATTATTGACGTCATCGAATGCCTGTTTATTTAATATCGATCTGTAGAATATTTGTGATAATCTGAATTAATTTTCTGAAATATATGAAGAAACAGTTGTTTGAAAAGTCTTATTTTGCTAGTTACTTTAAAATTCGTGTTTCTAAGGAGTTTTTGGCATCAATAAACAATGAATGTGTTGCTTCAATTTCCTATAAATAATTTTTTTTTAAATTAAATGATTAAATTTTACAAATTATTTTGAAAGAATGGTCTTGAAAAATCCATATTCTGTATTTAAATAGATCAAAGTAGTAATTTTTCCTAAACGATATAATTTAAAATGTCATAATTTAGTTTAAATGAACATGATTAAATGCAAGTTTGTAACCATTAATCGCGTATTTTTATTAGAAATTATTCATAAAAAATGAAAGAAATTCTTCCATCTTCATCATTTCGGATATTTAATCACGATGTTAAAATGCATAGTTTCTATTTTTATTTTTATTTAATCTTGATTTATACGTACTGTATTTACTTTCTGTTTACGTGTTTATTACTCGTTATATTATTTGATTTATATTAAATCTGTATTAATCGATAATGTTTATTGCTTTGATTTATTCAGCTCATGCTAATGTAAACAGGAATCTATAATTTTATCTCAATTTAACTCTAAAAATATTGCCAAGCCATTTTTATTTTATTGTTTTCCAAGTCATTTAAGGACACAGATTAGTTCTTAACCTATATTCCCTAATATATTCAGTTCTTTAGTCACGAAATTGTCGATTGTATAGTAACTCTCAGTTAATTCATAGCTGTACTTGAAATTTTTAATTTAAACGATACGACAAAGATATCGTTCTCCAGTGAAAGTTGAGAACTCGAATTTTGTACAGTTATGGTAATGTGATCCGATTTCACGTTGGAGGTTCGTGACGTTATATTTCTACTAACTACACGATTGATGTTTTCATAGAAATGTTACTTTGATATTTTCTGTAGCTCCGATTCTCACGGTTTTAATAGATTGTGTATCATATTCACAGGAAATTTGTATCATTTATATTCTCTTGAAGACATGCCAAATCATTTAACATACTTATGAGCACTTTTATGTTCGAAATCGATTCAAAATTATATAGTCTCAAAATTTATAACTGATAATGCTAATTCTATATAAAGTTTGATTTAATAATGCGTAAGATAAGTATTATCTTATTTTGTTTATTAAAAGTTAACTTCACTACGAGAACAATTTTCTAAAAAATTCCTAAATAAAAATTTTTTCTTCTTATGGAAAAGCTAATTTCGTGTAAAAATTCAACATTTAATTTTTATGTAGCGTATTATAAATATTTAATGCTGAAAGAGCATAAAATTAGTTAACTTTTTACATAAATAATTACTAAACTCGATAAAATCGCATTAGTAGAATAATTATAATAAATTATAATTATTTATTCGTGATAACACAAATAAATATTTATAATTTATTATATTTATAATAATAAATTATAATAAATAATTTTTCATATTAAATGAAAAATTTTAACTGTCTCATTTTTGTTATAATGCAGTTCAAAAAAGTAGTACAATTCAAAATAAAAGTTCACTGTCTGATAGGGGAAACCAAAGCATAAACAACATAAATACTTATTGTTACCATGATATAATATTCACGATTGATTTTTTTTTCGAAATAAGAAATGTTTTTCGTGATATACGCACACTATATTATATGCAGAATGTTCGCAATACATCTGAAATATTCACAACTAATATGCATAATATAATATATTTTATGTGTAAGTTATGGTAACAACATCATAAACTTAAAAATCTACCTTTTTCAATATTGATACTTAATCTCAAAAATTAATAAATCGAGAGAGAGAGAGTTTAAGTGTACAAAATGCTAAGAGTATAATTATTATTATTAAACTACAGAAGCTCATTTTCAGTAGTTTTCATTATAAATTCTATTTGCAGTGTTAAAAGCTTCTGAATTAATTTACAATAGGCGAATTCGTTGACAGAATCAGCTAAGATTATACTTTCCTTTACTGCTTGATATCAGTAAAGAATATAAGAACATATAAATTTATTTTTTCTCTATTGATATGTAACAAATTTATTTTCATGTCATTAATTAATTTGAAACAATTTGATATTGATTTTATTCTGCAATATTTTATCTAAATTAAATGCAGTATATAAGTTCACTATTTAATACCGTTTATTTTCAATGGATTTTTGTTTATATTTAAGTATAAAAATAATTATTTAATCAAAAAATAAAAAAAATCTATTCTACGATCGTTTTATTCATCTATATTCACTCAATCCAAAACAACAATCGGAATTCATGCTTCACTTCCAAGTACTGAAAATTTAAAGATTTAATAATTAATCTAAATTGTTATTAGAATACACAAAAATAGTTTTCTTTCTCAATGATCTTTATTAATCTTTAATCTTTATTTTCCAAGCTTTATTGATAGTAAATTGTTGAATGATGAGCGTAGTTATTGAAAAAAAAAAAAAAAATGCAGATGTCTTTAAATGCTCAAAAGATATTTTAAATCGAGCAATATAACAAAATTATCTTACAATTCACTTTCATTTTATTGGATTAAAACATCTTCAATAGCAAATATGAATAAAATCTAACTTTTTAATTCTAAACTAATATTGTGTAAATGAAGATTAAAGTGCTATATAGCATTCTAAAGTTGATACGACAAAAAATTTCTATCATTTTTAAAATTAATATAACTTGGTATAAAGTTTAATTAAAACATAATTTCATAGATTCAACTTTTCTACATTTAGAGATAACATGTTAAACAGGAGTACATCTCAAAATTTTATAATTAGCGATTGTTTTTCAATAGAGATCAATATAATAATCATGTCGCCTTTAGTAATATTTATTGATAATTAATAAATAAATTTTATAATGATTTAATTACTGTATTTGATTATCATTTTTCTAAGATTATAGTTTCTCTAAACATTCAAAAATACAAGTGATAAATTTAAGATGTTCTCCTGATAGTAGCTAAGAGATTTTTAAGTAGATAGCAGTAAGAGTTTTTTGCTTAAAAGATATTTAAATCGAAATCTTATATGGTAGTGCATTCAACTTTCCAACCATCCGATCATAAATCTTTCTGGATATCAATTGATATAATCTATGTTACATTATGATTAAATCTAATCATGAAACTTGTTAAGCATATTTGAAAAAATATTTTATTTTTGGATAACAGTTTGATATAAACATAGCTTATATGATTTTCATTAAAGAAAATCGTATAAACTATGTATTTACATCAAAATAGATGATTGGTGATTAGATTCAGTTAATAGCCAGAAAGTTTTATAATCATTAATACTAGGAAAGTTGATAATTTTATATATGTATATCATTATGTTGAAAGATATACTATTATAAAAAGATTTCTATATTCAGATATACTTTAAACAAAAAGTTCATGCAACCACTATCAAGAATGCACCTTATATTTGATTATTTTTGTAGTTTTGAATATTTAGAAAAATTTAAAAAACGGTTTCGTATATTTAATATATAAATTTAAAGTTATGTTTTATATGTAAATTATTTATAGAATGTTTCACATAATGAATCTAATTTTTTATATCGTTTGATATTCTTTTTATGAGGCTTTTTCTAATCGATGATTTATATCGTATTTAAGATAAATTCAAAATCAGAAAAATTTACAATCGGGAAAAAAATATATATTTTTGTAATTTTAATTGGTAATTTCCTGTTTTGTTTATGAGAAAATTGATTTCTATTGCAAGATTAATCCAAATCATTAAGCAGATGTTTCTGAATCTCAATTTTTGACATGATATTGAGTCCAGAAAAAATGTGACACGTCATCAACGAGCTTTTCTGTAAACTAGGAACTGTTTGCAGACAAGTTACTTTGATAAGATGCCAAAACTTGTCAAAAAACGAAATTCAGGAATATATGTTTAGTTAATTTCGATTAAACTGAAAGTTAGAAAGGATATTCTGAAAATTCAAATACAGCAAACATGATAGAATAAACTGAATACATTTATTTGCGTTTTTCTGTATAATTAAACCTAACAGAGATGGCTTTAATTACGATAATCTGTTAAGATAAAAAGTTAAATTAATTTTATATGAAAATGCAGAAAAATTATATAAAAAGAATTTCGAAATTCTTTAATATCTTGAAAAATCAAAAACAAAACATTTTATAAATCCTGTATAATAGTAATTGCTTGATCATTATGATATTATCATGAAGTGTAAGTAAAATGATATGAAAATTTCAATTAGCCAGTCAAAAAAAATAAATAAATATATTAATCCACACTCCATGTTAATTTTTCATGATGGCAGCAAAATCAATTATAATTTTCTTCATTATATAATATTTTGTTTATCTTTTGTAAAAATTCTGCACGAGTTTGAAAATCAATTATACAGTATTTTCGAAAACAAGAAGAATATTAAATTCCGTGTTCCATCTTCTATGCAGGCTACTACTAAAAGGTATAGAAGTTTCATGATTACCACTTGTTGAGTGATTAGAGATATATATAATAATAAATATCGTTATAATAACTACTCTAAAGAGATTAGCTTGATCTCGATCTAACAAAGTTCTATTGAGATCAATCTAGAAGCCATAAATTATAAATATCAAGTCGAAGTAGCTAAAGTTGATTACCAGGACTCAATGGAAAATTTCAGAAATTTTTCATTTGATCACGTCTACTCGTCCACAAAAATATTGCAATGACTCTTTAATATCGCTCAATTAGAAAATTTCGTTTAAAAATTCTAGAGTTGTATATTAATCAACTCCAGACTTTTTGTTTTCTTCTTAACATATAAAAATGTTTGTTTATTTAAATTAAAAATATTTTTATCATATAAAAATACATCAAACTTAATTACTTTAATATATACGAAAGAAAAATTAAACGGGTTTATTGTTATATGTTTATCTTAACTCACTTAGCCTTGATCATATATGAGGTAGCCATAATCACGCACGCTGTATATATCATTCAATACCAATGTAGGTCTACTGTTTTTAGCAAAATAATAAAAAAAAGAGACCGAAGTGTGCCATTACATGTGCCATTTTCCAATTGTTTCCGGCTGAAATTAAAAAAAAAAAAATTTCCTAACAGAAAATAATTAAATAGGCAGCATTTACATATATCCAATTTAGTAGATATATACTGTACTGCATATATATAATCATTTTAATTCAATGAATATTTAATAGAGTTAGAAACAAATTAGAATATATATATAATTCTAATTTGTTCTAATATATATATATATTATATTTTAATTCAAAAAATATACAAATCTTAATAGTAACTTTTCAAAAACGAGGATTATCGTTCTGTTAATGTATATTATTTATTATATTTATATTAATAATTTACAAAATAAAAGATTTATATTTGCTTCATTTTCAGTTGAAGGGATTTGAAAAATCTTACAGGTCTTTCTTAGTAAGAACAATTATGACGTTTAATTTATTTTATAACTTTGAAGAGGGGGACATCCAAAATGACATTTTTTTGTAGGTTTTGTAGGCATATTTTTTGTAGGTTTTTTTTGTAGTATATAAATAAATATACTGTATTAATTTTCAATGCGGCATTTATATGCAGAGCAACTTTTTAATTTTGTAATTTTATAAAAAAAAAAAAAAAAAAAAAAAAAATCCCACTATAATCTAATAACATTTATCTAATTTTATCGGTCGCATTAAGCAAGGAATTTGAACCGCTTACTTTAATGTTATATTGTTTATGTTGTTATGCGTTAATAAATAGTTTTCTTGTTCGTAAATTTTTCTCTCTATTGATTTATTTTTATTAAACTACTTAATCCTAGAATAGTCTGCAAAAATAATATCTGGTAGTGCAATCGAACAGATTTCATAAATAGCAGGTACATTATGACGATCTGTCAGAAAGAAAATCTTTTAGATCAATACGTTTTAAAAAAAAATCGATTATAAATATATTTATAGTGGAAATCTTCTAATGACATCTAAGTCGTTTAACTGAATAAAAAAATTAAAACATTATGTTTAATTTTGAAAAAAAAAAAAAATTCATTCAAAGTTGTTATATAAAGTAATCAACATTTAATAAACATTACATTCGATTTTTGTAATTATGTTTATGTTTTCTTTTAAACTTATTAAAACATGATATTTAATATTTTTATTCTTTATCGATATATAAATAACATTAAAGCAAACATAGCACTTTAATTAGATGAATTTGTGTTCATTTGCATAAAATTCATTTCCATTGTTTTTCTTTTTTAATAATAATTTTACCAATTTTCTTATGTTTACTTTAATGGCGAATATTTAATTTTACGTTATTGTTTATCTAACAAAATTTTCTTGTTCTTAAAAAACAGAGATAATTGAATTGATAATTTTTCTATAAATTAGCAAAGTATATAATTTTAATACAAGTTGCTTTTTAAACATATGAATTTGAAAATTATGTCATTGTCAAACATTAAAATCATTATTGATGTATACAATTAAATATTAACAATAATAATATTAATGTTGGTATTATTTAATTTTTTTCCTTCAATTGTATGGTTTTCGAGAAGCAAATTTATGTTGTTCAACAGTCATCTTTTTATTATAGTTTTTTTCTCTTTTAATTTTTATTATTTCTTTGTTTACAAGTTTCTTTCACAGAAATTCAGATTAAAAAAATCCACATATCATATATCGATGGACAAGATTGAAAGTACATAAGTTATATGTACTGTGTATTAGAGAAAGATTGGAAGTCTAGTATTTCAATACTTATAAGGATTATCGATAATAAAAGAGGAACCAGAAAAAACTTCGCTAAAGTTTTTCGATCGCAGTATTAAAAAGATGTGCGTGTTTCACTCGAGATAAAAGCTTTTTCGAAACAATCACGATAACAATTTTTGCTTTGCAACAAATATATTTAGCTTCCGACACTTCGATATTTTTCCTCTATAATTTCGTATATTTCGTATAATATTTTCAAAATAAATAATTAAAATTAAAAGAAAAAAAAAAACGATTTTTTTAAATTGAAGTATAAATTTAAAATCTATATTAAAACTATAAAGATTTATTATTCCAATTATCCTAAACTAAATAAGAAAACTTTAAACTTTTAAAAATTTTCTAAAATACATAAATTTGAATAATTTTTCAAAACATTTTAAGATTTATTTCAAATTAAATAAACATCACAGAAATGCGTTTTTATACAGTACAAAAATATTTTGAATGTATAAATTTTATTATAATTTTTTTCAAGATCTACAAATCTACAAAGATCTAATTTTATATATTTCAATAAAAATACTAAATGAAAAGACTAAGAAATAAAATTTCTATTTAATACAGTTAAAGTTTTTTTTTATTATTATATATAATAAAAAAAAAAAACTTTTATGTATATTTAAAGTAATTTAGTGACATAAATTTTGTAGTTTACATATTAATAATTAAGACTAAATTATCTAATTAATTAATTAAAATTATTTTACCTATTTGCACATCTAGAGATTTAGTTACAGTGGCTAGTAAGAAGAGTCCTGTGAAACTCCACCACCAATCTGCCATGCTTCTTTTCATGTGGCGTGAACGATTCAAACAGATGGTTTATCACGTGACATGTTTACATAATACGCCATCTAGTGTTCAATTTACAGTGATTTGCATTGTTCCTAATCGATTTCATCTTTTATCTTCTGACACAAAGATTTCGAAGTAAATTCTATTTAAGTAATGTTAACCACATGCGATACTTAGAAAATGACTTGATTTTGTTTCTCTCTCCTTAAAATTAAATGATATTTTTTTTTTTTTACATAATTTAAAATTCAAAATGAATTTTTAAAACGTTAATTTCACTAAAATATTTTAATTTCTGTAGTCACATAAATAAAGTAGTTAGTAAAAATTTAAAATTTGAGTACTTAACATGTTTGTAAAGTAAGGTTTTTGAAAATTATTTATATAATAATTTTTAGAGAAATATAAATGACTGTATAAAAATTAAATTAAAAATAACATAGGTAATGCATAAAAAGTAGGCCTATATGAAAGTAAAATTTCTTCAAATCCTGATAATTATACTATAAATAAATTAATTGATAAAGATTTATATTGATGATTAAAAACATGATTTTTAGCAGATAAAATTAAAAATATATATATCTCTATAACAACACAGGTTCATAAGAGAGAAAAACAGCGATTCTAGAAACAACTAATTGCCTATTTTTCCAAAGTATTCTTTATTTTGGAACTATTAAAAATACAAAATTAAATTATATGTCATTAAAATTTTCAGTGACATAACCTATTTGTTAAAATTTACTTAATTATTCTATAGTTATTACAAGAAAATGTTGAAGTTTGAATGTCTATACATTCAATTCGATCATCATTTTTAAATGGACGAATCTACAAGATTAATTAATTTTACTTACTTTAAATACAATTTCAATGATTTGATCATTCTGCTAAATTTTACATAAATTAACCAAATAGTTCAAAAATTATTAGAAAAAATTTTTGAAATTTAAACATTTATAATTTTTAATGGATTGAAGATAAATGGTTATGTATATGATATGAAGTTCATCGTTAGCGATTTGAACTACCTATTATGTTTCATTCAAATTCCAAAAATTAATTCAGGCTATATTAAAAGTATCTCAGAAGTTTGATTGCACGCCATTTTTAAATGATTGAAGCTAGAGAACTAAATAATGCAGCATCGAGTTTACCTTTAATAACAGAACATCAATATCAAACTTATTTATTAGTTCAAAAGTTATTAATGGAGAACAGAACTAGATATCAATGGTAATCTTATAATCTTTACTTTCCTTTGGAATTCAAACTAATTACAAACGAAATCTTTTAATATTATCTTTCAAATGAAAGAGGATTTTTATAGTCACCTTTAATGAGTTTCGACATATCCATAAGGACTTAAATTTTATGCAAAATTATTATTATTTCTCCTATCAAAAAATTAATTCATTGCCTGGAAAATTCTGTTTCGATATTCTGTACATCATTCAAAAAGTAAAATTTTTACAATGGTATTTTTTCCGAAAAATGTAATTTACTAACTGATAACTAAATTTTTTAAAAGCATGCAAAATCTTTTTTACAAATAACAAAATAATATGAAATATAAATATAATAACATAATTTATCTTATGACATTTCATATTGTCTAAATTAAAATTCACTCTATTGTTAAAGAAGGAAATATATTTTCAGGTAGATAATGTATAGAGATATTTTCTATTTATAGTCGATATAAACAAAATTTATTGTATGTGTGTAAATTTACTGTATATTTACTGTATAATTTACGATATATACAAAATTTACTGTATACTGTATATAAAAAGATTTTCTGAGACAAAATTTCAGCTATTTTGAATATAAAATCATGGCAAATTACTTTAGTTATTCTGTTAAACGATAGGTTAAATATTTTTTTTTCCGATTTTCTTAACGCCATTTATTAGAGAACGTTATTAACTTTTGGAATTCTTGAAGCTACTACAGACTTTTTTATTTAAATTTTAAAACTATTTTTTTAATATTTGTCTTAATAAATATTTAAAATTATTTAATAAATTTATTTCAATAATTTTTAGCAAAGAAGATTCAAAATGCTTTTAGAAATTAGAATTAAAAAAAAATATGAAGTTTTGAAAAATGACCAATACAGTAACTATTGTTTTTATTACAATAATCAAACCATTAAATGATAAAAAATAAAATAAAATATCTGTTAATATCCAAGAATGTATATTCTGATATTTGAAGAAAATTTAAATTCAGTTTGATATATCATTTCTGAACTTCACTATTCAAAACAATAGAAAATTTGCGGAAAATCTTTCGGATTGAAGAAAAAAAAATTCTATATAGATCATCATGTAATCATTAGTTTCGTGTAAACTCTTAAGATATCAATAGTAACCGCATCAATATGTTAAACAGTACAATAGTATCAGAAACCAAGCCACTGACTTGAAATAAGAAATTTGAAGCATACTGCAGTCTTCTATTGATACTGATTTGCTGCGAATGATATATTCTATAATATTAGTACAATAAAACAAAAACTGAAAGTTAGTCAGGTAATTCGAAAAATTTATATTTACAAAAACTGTTTTAAATATTGGTAATCAGAAATATCGAATTTTTTCATTCGGAAAAATATCTAAAATCTAAAACCATGTTCAAATTTTAGATATTCTCTCTTTAACAAACATAAAATTTTTTACTGTACACCATTCACTATGAGATTATTTTTTCAATAATAGTATATATCATTTAATAAATTAATTATAATTAGTTAATTTTTTAATTAAATATAACAGACTTTAATATTTTGACATAAAAATGGCGCAAAATATGTTCAGAATATTTTTGCATTCAATTAAAATTAGTTTGTGATTAATTTGCTAACAAGAATACGAAGAATTAATACAGTGAATACTCATATTTATCGTGTTTACAAATATTTATTCAATTGGTTTTAACTATTTTTTATAAATAACATTTCTAAGTTATCATTTTTTTTGTTTTTAATTATGTACATCAAATAATTTATAAAAAATTCTACATTGAATATCTTACCTTACATATTTTTGTTATCAAACTTCTTAATAGGGATTTGCATTGTATAAATATAGTAATTATATCCAAAAATGATAACATATCTTAAAGTTTATTTTCTAATGTAATTATATCTCGGGATACAAAACTGATTATATTTTAATAATGATTAAAAATTCATAATAATAAATTCAGATAAAAGATATTTAAAAAATATATATATATGAAATACAGTATAATGATATGTGCTAAACTTGATAGAATTTTTGTTTGAACAGCTAGAAAAAATATTGTAAAATATTTTAATATTTTTTTTTTAATTTCGGATTGGATGCTAATCAAGATTTGAATATAGTATGCATCAGGGTCGACTCGTACATAGGTACTGCGGAACTGCAGCATCCCCAATTTTTCTCGATATATAAACATATTTATTAATTTATTTATATTTGTTTATAATATTTAATTTTATCATTAACAATCCTATACAATTTTCTTATTTTGTATAAAAAATAATAAAAAATCCATCTTGTAGCACTTAAGAGGGAGAAGGATGCTAGCGGCACTGTGTTTACCACAGTGCCATATTGCTACTTGCTCAAGTATATGCATGTCATAGTGACGTGCTAGCTAATGCTAATGCGGCACTGTCCGTCGCGCAGTTCCATTGTTGTTTATATATAGGTTGCGCCAGTAGTAGCGTGGTACTTATGGTGTTTACTCCGTCTTTTTAAATATTTGGTTATTACAGTTAAAGACATAACGTTTGTTATAATTTTTATTTTAGAATATTATTGACGATTATCGGTAATAATCAATATTTTTTCATGAAACAAAACAAGAATAATATATTTTATTTTTAAGTAATTTTGGATTATACCAAACGATATATTTTTATCGATAATAATATTTTTTCATATTTAATTTTTTTTAATTTTTACCATAATTTTGAAATTTTATCCAAACACTATAATTACAATGTGTATATGTATTTCGAAAGTTGCAGCACCACCACGATTTCAAGCCACGAGCCGCAGTTGGTATGCATACAAACCACAATATATATATGCATATCTTGTTATAATGCATATATCTTGTTTCTTATTCAGAACATATCTTTCATTAGCATTACTTTTTACATAAAACCAAAGCGAATAAGTATTTTGAAATGAGATTCATAAAGAGTTTTTTACATTTTTTTTGAAATAGATATCACAATTTTCAGAAGAAAAAGAATCAGTAATAATCTGCACCTTTTATATTATGTTTAATGCTAATTTTCTTCATAAAAATAATTAATGATGTGCGGTACTTGCATAGTTGAAACAGATTTATAAATAATTCTGAAGATTGTAATATAAGAATGATATCTGAAGTAATAATCTGATAATCCTGATCAAAACTTATTGAATTATTATAACTGCATATACAGAATAATAAACAAGAGTGAAACCATAATAAATAAAAAACATTATCGTACTAGAGAAATTTTATTTTAAATAGTTTCGTTTAATTAAAAAAATAAACACTAAAGTATTTTTTTATATCTATAAATATGCTAATAGTTTGCTTCTAAAAAAAAAAATGTTAATGGCTAAGTGCACAGCTGACACTATGTTTACCCGTATGAATAGTTCAATTGTGCAAAATACAGTACAGTACAGTACACTACCTAAAAAGCAAAAATTTTGTAAATGCAACGTGGATAAAATAATTAACAATATTTTTAATTAAATTGCTTAGATGCGAAATGTTTGAAATTCGTTTAATAAAATTATTAAAATACTGTAGTTTGTTTGTAACCAAATTCTTAATTTAATAACTCAAAAATAGAATTCACTTTAGACAGAACGAACGTTACTTTAAATGTATTATTCATTTTGATAACTACAAAAATGAGTTTTACGGCATTTCCAAAATTCAGTATTTTATATTTCGACGTCAATAATACAAAGTACAGCAATTAAAAATCTCGAGTATTATATCCATTCCAAAAAATCAGCTAAATGCCTAAATTTTTTAGCAAAATATTAAATCATGAAAGAATTTCCTGTCAGACACTATTTTCCTCTTGCTAATAAAATAATAATAATGCCAGTGATAATTTCTATAAGTTATCAAACGATTGAAGACGTAGGACGTGAAAAAAGAATGATGGTTAATATAATTAAAAAATTTTAGCTTTTAAAAATCTAACTTTATCAAAAATCTAAATTTAAACCTTTAAAAATATTATAAATTTTAATTAAGTTAATTAATAATAAATAAAAATTCTAAATATCTAAGTTTTTTTTGCTAAAATTTTTGTGATGTTCATCCGCTGTCTGTTACGAACATATTTTTATTTTTTTAATGTAATCATTCAAATGTCTTCATCAAAATTCTATGCTTTTAAATTTCATTATTTCTCCCATTCTACTTCTTTATTTTTCAAATTATTTTTCATATTTATTCATGAGATTCGTGAGCATAAATATTTATTCTCATGTTTTATTTATGATATTTTAATTACTCCCAACCTTTCGAAATCAAATCCTCCTGTGTATCAATTATTTGTTATTCTTTAGTGAGGATAAAATAACAATAAGAACACCTTATGATCAATAAATTAGTAAATATTTTAAAACTTTGGGAGTATCGAATATAATCTGAAAGTTGATATGAGTTAAGTTATTGATGCTGATACAGAAAATACGATTAAATAAAAGTTTTCTCGTTAAATACTTGTTTTCTGATTTGAGAAAGTTTTTATAGAGCAATTATAGTTTAAATATATGAAGAAATTATTTTGGAAAATAAGAAATAATTTCAATGTTAGATTGTTCTTGTAATTTGTTTAATTAATTACAGTATTCCACCTGAATTATCGGTTGAATAAAGTTTTATTTATACTGTTGCAGATAATAATAGAAATTTATTTTACGAAATTTACAAGTTTAAAATGTTAGAATGCATTATATCTAAAGAAAATCGAATATTATACCTGCCTTATCGTAGTGTATATCATTGATTAAAGAGGAAGAAAAATAGAAATCAACGAGAATCGATTCTAGAGAACGTCTAATATTTGTAATGCAGATTAGAAATTTTATCTGCATTGAGTACGATGGAAAGATTATTCATCCGTCAAATACACTTATTCATATTTTCAGTATTAATTTATTCACACGATAACCCAATATATGCTTCACAGAATTCAATCCCCGATTCTTTGTTTTGGAAACTAGAAAAATCATTCGATAATTTATCATTTCTATGATTTGCAAGAGGTTATAGAAATTAAAGATAATGTCAAAAACTATTTTGTGAAGTTTATGTGCATCGAAAGTAATCGAATTATCGCAATAATTCGATTATTTTTCCATATTATTAAGAAAGTAGACACAGTATGTGAAATCTGATCCTATAAAAAAATACGTCCTTAATCATTGTATTTACTAATTTAAGCTATAAAAATGATTCTGATTAAGGATACAATTTATAATAAATTAAATATTTTAATATACATAAAATTTTAATCAAGAATATGTTGTAAGAAATTATCCTAGGATAAGAATAATGCGATATGAATCATTAATAATATATTTTCAAAAATTTTTCAAGTTTATTACTGAATGATCGTCGAATATTTTGATTATAATGAAATTTTTATATTGCCTTTATTTTTAATGCATTTGGAATTATTTATTTAGGATATTAATAAAGCTTAATACACCATCTTTGATATGAATGTATGTTAATGATACCTGTTATTGATTAATAGTAGACATTCTATTATAGTAAGAGACATTCTGAACATACTCTTCTGACAGTACAAGACATTCTATTATTCTCATATTTCATATTTTTCGCAGTCATATTTCATATTCATATTTTATAGGGGGAAAAACATGAAAGTACAATTAAAAATATAATCAAAAGTCTTTTATAGCAGTGTTTCCCAACCTGTGGTCCGTGGTATATTTTCAGGTGGTCCGCGACTGTGGCAGCAATAATAAAAAATTTTTT
>WUQG02121681.1:0-24855 GCA_011317285.2 Androctonus mauritanicus | reverse complement strand
TTCTGCATCTATCGGATTCTAATATGAAGACTTTGATGAATATACACTAAAAAAAAAAGGTATAAGTCTGTTCATATTTTCATGTTACTACATGTGCATTATGGTAAGCAAACATACAGGTTATATGGAGATTCATTGTTATGCGAATTGGAGTCATCAAACGGAGTTCTGTTGTATATTTAGATTCTTATTTGCATTTAGAACATATTATTAGGACAATGTATATGCTATCTCTCATTATTCTATATTAAAAAATAAATATTTTTAATATATTTGGATGAGATTATAATTCTTATACCCCGTAGATCTGCTTCAGCTTTCTGGAACGAGACATTTTTTTACCACACACGACCCTACTTTTCCAACTCTATCACACTTCTAAAATTCAGTTAATGATGTCTATGAAGGATCCATTGTAAACGGTCAATAAACGAAATAGAATTTTGATTTTTCCATTTCATTTTAACTTTTCTTCAAATAAAAATGAAAATTATTATTGTAATATTACTTATTGAAAATATTTTATTGATGATAATAAAACAAAAATCATGATAGGAAAAGCATGTACTAAAATTTACGATCCTAAAGTAGAAAACACATTATAAAAATTAATTAAGATATTAAAAATTTTATTTTTGATTAATACGCAACATAAAAATTTAAATTAACTGATTTTTTTTTGTAAAGTTTGAGACTAGAAAATTATTTTAACGGTACTTAAAAAATGTAAATATTGAATTATTTATTTAATTTAAATTAATATTTTAAATGTCAATTATTTAATATTTTATTTTGTATCATTAGAAAAATGAAATAAATTCATTATCAAGAAAAATAATTAAATATTAAAATAATTTTATGTTTTTTTTTAATTGTTTTATGAAGAAATAATTTGAAAAATGACTAATTAAATTATATTAATAAACAAGGTAATTAACTACAATGGTAAACTAAAGGTAATTTTCTAGAGTACTGTAATGAATTTTCATTTTTGTGATCTTTTTAGTTCGTTTTGTGCGTAACCGATGATGATAATTTAATTTGTTTGCACGATTATAACTTAAATATAATGTTTACTTTTACTGGAGAATACTATTACTACTACTACTACAATGATATTAAATGTCGTTTTCATTTTTCATGTTATCATTTCAGATTTATAACTTAAAAATTATATACAGTTATTATTAATATTAATTTGAAAATTATAGACGATGGTATAAATTTTTAAAACATTTTTCTCTCTGATCGAAAACTGAAAATTTCTTGAAATATAATTAGTAACTCTCTAAAGCAATCGTGTTTTGTCAAAACAAACTAATAATACTGAAAATTTACGATTTTTTTTTATAAGGCAAGTTTCAGTAACTGTTAGCATATTTTATTTTTTTTTATAATTCCTAATTTTGTAAGAGACTTTTTTCCTCCTTAATTTCGTAGTTAACATGCTGAGGGAATTAGGACACAAAGGTAATTTTGAACTGTCTCGAGTGAGAGTTATCTTAAATTTATAGTGTAAACTTTTGCTTTTTATTAAATATACTACTGAAATATTCAATATTTTACTTTAAGCCATTTTAAAAAGTCACATAATTCATAATATCGATTCTAATTTAGTTAAAAATAGCTTTTATATTGCTTATAAACATATTTTTATGTTATAAGATATACTAGTCTCTAATACGTTATAAAATAACTTGATTATGAATTACCATATAAATCTGTTCTGCTTAGAATTGTTGTAGTTTGTATTTAAAATTGTTAAAATATTTGAAAAATGTTTTATTCCAATGAAATTATTTCGTGGTAGAAGAAATTTACTTGATGTTTCAGAAAATTTTACAGAGGCATTTATAAGTTGAGAGTTCTGTTTGAATCCTAATAATTGTTACATATTTTTTGTTTTGTTGTGATTGATAAATAATTAGTTTAAATTATCTCAACTGTACTATAATATATATAAGATTAGTCAATTAATATCAGATCATCCAGAAAGTAATGTTTTTCTTTTATACTGTATTTATTGAAACATGTCTCAGCTTGTCTAAACATGAGTTCTAAAGCTTTTAAAACATTGGAAGAGTGATTGATTCAAATGGAGAATAAATATTTGATTTTTAAATTAGCAAGTGATCTATCTTTTATATCCTTTTAAAAGTTTATAATAAAAATGGCATTACTTTTGGGATGATCTGATAAATTAACGCTTATTTTTATAGGAAATTATTTAAATGAATAAAAATAAAACAATGGTCTCAAATACGTTTTTTATATGATTTAAATAAAAAAAATTTATTTGAGGACTAATTTTAAATATTGACATACTTAGAGAGGGAAGAATATGACTTTCTTCTCATTACCATAGATAAAAAAAAAATAGCAAAAATTGATTGCGAGCGATATATTTTTTACAGTAAAAATAAATTTGTTTAGATTATCAAATTTATCTTAGTTTTATAAAGAAATGCAATGGCACTATTTTTTTTATCAGAATTCTATTTTAACCTTCTAAAGAATTGAAATGACCTTTTATTGATTTTAGATTGAAGGCGTTCTTTTGCCAAATTCAACTTGTAGGCAATTCTTTCAATTTTCATAAATAAACGAATACAATTCTTATTCTATTTTTCATGAATGTTCCTCATCTGGATGCACTTCCAATCAGAAAAATAGGATTTATTAACATGGAATCATGAAGCTTCAGATAACTTTTAATATTGGAAGATTTAGAACACTAGCTTTATCAATAAATTGGATATATATTGTATTTGTTTAAGTTATATATATTTAATTGAAAAAATAATATACAGATGAATTTTATTAAAAAAAATTTGATATTTGAATAATATAATCAAAGATTTTTATATTTTGCAAGAAATTTATCTATACGTCTGATATTTTACTAAAGCGACTAGATTTTCTGAACTACAACCCGTGACGATCTATATATTGGGAGCATAAGGGGATAATAGGATGTGGAATTGGACAAAATAAAAAAAAATTTTTTTTTTGAAAAACAATGAAAAACTAAATATAAAATTTTGCAAAAAGGAAACAGGAGGAGATAAAGAAACATAAATAATATATTTTACTATTATTTTGATTAGTTTTTCTTCAGATTGATTCATCTACATTGATTATATCAGGGTGACCATATTCAATGTATAGTAACAGTTGGGAAGGAGAATTCTTCATAAGCTTTTTTTTTTTAAATTAAATGTAATTAATCTTTTTTTATTAATTTATTTTAATATGAACTATTTAATTATAAGTAAAAAACGGGACAAATCTGGAATATTTTTTTCAAGCCAATACAAAACAGTCAAAAACTGGAACTGTTCCGGCTAATCGGGACGTCTGGTCACTTTAACAGAAAATGTTTTCCATTCAGTAATCAATTTGAATTAAAAATTTATAATAATAAATTTATATTCCAAGTTTTGTTTTGGTATATTATTTATTTTAGAAATGCATATACTTTTTTATATATATATAAATTAATTTCCTTTCTGCTATTTAATTAATCAACAGTCCTATAATATATTGATTTATTAAATTACAGCAGAAAAAAAAAATTCAAATTTCTCTTCATTAGAATTCGTTTATTGAAAAAAAAGAATTAAATTTTAAACATATTTTATCAAATTACGATTTTCAAATACTTGCCAAGAATTTAAATTTCTCATAAAAGAGAATTAAAGATTGTTTGTTATTGTAAATAACTCTGAATGCAATTTTATATCTGAAAATAAAAAAAAAATCATCGAATAAATACTTGCAGCCTTTATTATTTGGTTTCATTCAGATAATTTTCTGAATATTGAACTTCAAAGTTGTTAACTATTTTTTAAAGTAAATTCATTGTTAACAAACAATCTATTTATGCAAAGTAAAATGCTTTAAATTATATTTTCAACTTTAACGAAATTATTTTATTTTATTTTTTATTTTAATAAATAAAAATAAATAATAGCCACCGTTTTATATATATTACAAACGAAATCATAATGTTAAAATGAGAAATGTGTTTAATTCTATAAATGGCATGTGTCATATTTATACTCGTATATATATGTATACTGGTTTTATATTGTCAGATATAAATTAATATCAACTATTAAAAATGTCCAACTGTCACCATAAATTTTAACCATCTTTATTTAATGATTTATGTGAGTGCTATCATAATAAAATTCTAAGTATCAAATCAGTTTACAACGTAAGAGATTTAAATAAATGTCAAAATTCTTGAACTTTCTCACATCTTAGCAAGCACAGAATAAAATTCTATATTTTTATACTGAATGACAAATTATTTGTATGTAATTTTTTTCTAACATTCAGAGACATTCTAAAGATGTACACGATGAATAAATTCAATAAAATGAAAATCGCATCATGTTTATAACAAAGTATCTATCAACAACAGATTTCGAATTGGGTTAAATATTAATGTTTACTCTAAAATAAAAATAAAAAATGGACTCTTCTGTATTGAAAAGGAAATCGGATTAAAAAAAAATCTCGTAATGATAATCCAATTTTCCAGTTCAAAAAACAGAATATAAAATAAAAGGTTACATAAATAAATTATGCAAAAGGCACTTAAATATAGAAAAGATGTTTCCAAGTCATTTAAACTACTTTTAATGGTAGAGTTATTTAATCTTTTTTCCGAATTTTGATTATTTTTGTTTATACTTACGATTAGATTCAGATATTATTTAATCCTATTATCCATTTTATATGAAATGCAATATTTGTTTGTCTTTTCTGCAAACTTCCGCTCCATTTGATCCTTCGGGATCGAATTGTGCATGGAGATTTTCTGTGACTCCATGGGTAACATAGGCTATCCTGGATCGAAATCGCACCAGGGAGTGGTGCGTTGTCATATTCGCACTGGTGTCATTGAGATGTAACAATGGATGAGGTCACCAAAATACCATTGTTGCATGACGCCACGATGATGTAACGATGGTTGACGTCACTGTTATTTTACCTCGGTGCGATGATGACATCATCGTAATAAATATCATAAAAAATTGCAAAAAATATCATGATCTTGTAAATTAACATTAAAATTGAACAGAAAAACCGAATTGATTCCAAACGCTATAAATTAAAATTATACGATAAAATGGTACTTCTGCATGATTCATTATGAAATAATATTCAATATGATTCATTATGAATCATAAAATCTAAATTCTGGCCCAGTCTGTTGAACCAATCATACAACCTTCCGTTTGACCCTACCACTGGTATTGGTCAATATGTAGTGGGCTTTAAAAGTTACCACTAGGAACCAATGAATTCGGTGACTTATTCACATTAGCCTAACCTATATATTCACTTTAGATTAATTTAAAATTTTTTATTACTAGCCAGGGTGCTGACTATATTATGTAGTAAAAAGTTATCACATAAATCGCATTATGTGCTCGAAATATCCGACCAGCAGCACCGGCTATTCTAGCTAGTATATGTTAACCAATATCCAATTATAAAATAAATTAGTGATTTCTAAAATAAAATTTTTCTGCATTAAAGTCAATTTTTTTATAAATCTGATTTAAATTAGAATAGAATGATTTAATGATTATTACTGAATATGATTGATATAAAGGAAATACAGTAATTTACGAAAGGAGAGAATTAAAATAATTGTTGTTTATCCAACAATATATTAAAAAAAAAACAAATCAACTGAATAAACTGAATGTTGTGTGAATAGTGTCAGCAACTGTTTCTTTGTTCACTAACAATGATAGATAATGAAGAACAGCTAGGAGAATTTGGAAAGCAGTCCAGGTGTTTCTCCATAACAACATCATGATAAGAATGTCTATTCACTGCTGTTAGATAATTTATTAAATTCGTGAGGATATTATTCATTTATCTCTGATTCTTCAAACTATTTCATTAAAATGAAAGTTTATATAATTTTACAAGTATTATAATTAAAAATTTCAAAATTTAGACACTACTATGAATTTAATTAATCGTGGAAGATTGCAATTACTATGACTACTTGTATGCATGCAATAAAGGAAGGAAGTATTCAATATTAAGACAAGCAGATTATTCGAAATATGCTTAGATTATATTTTAAATTAATAAATTATTCTAAATAATTATAAATATATCGTCGAGATAATAAAGTACAGGTAAATAAAATGTGCTGAATTTTTTATTAAATAATTTTGAGAATAATTTGCATATTTTTAAAAATAATTCAAAATTTTTATCCTATTTTTTGAGTTTTAAAATCTGATTTACTAAGATATATAGAAATGAGAAATTTAGGTTGAGAATCTGTTGTATAATGCTAAAAATATACATAGAAAAAGTAGAGAAAATATTTCTCTTGAAACAAAACTTGAAGAATATGAAATCATATTTTTATATTTCTGGAGTATACTTTAGGATATAATTTAGTAATAAAAAGTTTAAAAAAAGTACATTTCTTTAAATTATAATTCTTTATTTTTTGAATTTTATTTAATTAAATAAATAAATAAATTGTTTTTTTTTTTCATATTCACAGTTAATGATTCGACATAATTGAATCTAGCGATAATATACACATATATTCACTGAATATAAAAAATAAAAATATGAAAAAAAATCATTTTCGTGCAATTTTCAGAGAATTTAAAAGAACAGGTAAGAATTTAAGATGCTGAAAAAATCACTGGTTGCACAAATTCCCACAATATACTTATACTGCTGTCAAACAAATTCTCAATTTACTGTGTTCTCTGTAGAAAGGAGAATCTTGTATTTTGTTTAATGTTGAAAAAAAGATCAGAAATCTAAATCGATTTACTTCGCATCCATTTTATATTTAAAAGCTTCTCTCCGTTATATAAAAGTCTAAGTCTTCCAAGACCTATCATTTCCAATCATCAAATACTTGCAGTTATCTATGATTCAATAAATTATTTAAATATGGAACAGGCTTCACTCATCTCAAACCAGTTTGCTAGTTGATTTAAAAACAATTTAAATCGGAAATAATTTTTTTATAAAATAAATAACTTTTAAATTAATTTATAAAAACTAATAATATGTCAAAAAAGTAACCAGTTTCTTATGAATATTATAATTTATTTTAGAAAATAAATTAAGGAAACTATTATTCTTTTGAATACGTTTAATCAAAATGAGAATAATATTCAAATTATTTAATAAATCTCGGTACTTCTTACACAATATTTAATAACTTTAATCTTGCTTTTTTTTATGTTAAATATCGAATATAATTAACTTTTTTATAGAATATCTCTACGATTTACTTAAATGTTTTTATTTTAGGTGCATGGAAAATTAAATTTATGATTAAAGAGAAAAAGGATTTAAAAGGATTTATAATAAATTTTGTATAATAAAGAAACACCATATCTGGATACCAGATTAAACGAAAATTGAAAAATTTCAGTGAAAAAAAATTTTCTGTTCATAGTGATATAACTGTAGCTGATTTTTAACAAGTGCTTAAATTAATTGAGAATTCAAATTTTTATATCTATGACTCTTACTAATGATAAAAATTAATGCACTAGATTAATTTTTAATGTCCTTCTTAACGATTATTATTTCAAAATCGTTTGCATCTTACTCTTTCTGCATCACTAATCTTCTATAATTAAATTATCTTTGCAGTAAATTTATTATTATGAGCTATTTTATAACCGAAGAATAGTTTCCATTATTCTGCATCACTTTTATGATTAATCAAATATAAAAGCATATACAATATAAAAACTTAACTAACACCATTATAGTAAAATCATCAAATACATTTTTTCTGGTGCTGAACCTCAACATTATTGGAGAATAAAATATTTTTCCTATAGTACTCCCTTGAGTGTCGTTTCTTCGGATTCTTCATTTATTCCAGACGGTCGAGTCTCATAGCTTCTTTTGTTGAAAGTTTTCTTTAATCCAGCTATGAAGAAAGTGAGTTAAATTGAGTTCTGAACTCATAATGATATTCTATATCATAGCATTAACACATTCTATCAGAAAATTATAACAATTCACAACTTAATGTTTCCACGTATCAATAACTGTTTTAAAATATATAAAATGCAGATTGATAATATTATTTAAAATTTAAATAATTTTATCAAACTGCATTTATATATTTTTAATGAAATTTCTTAAAATAATTAAATTTTTTTTTTTTTGTAATCGAAGAAAAAAATTGGAAAACTGACAAATTGAAAGTTTATTTTTTATTTTTTCCTTAAATGTAAAACCAGAAATTTATTTATTTATTTATTTTAAATTATTAATACCAAAAATAAATAAATGAAATTTATTTTCTTAGACAATAAAACAAGAAATATAGAAATCCTTATTGAATATTTTGTATTATTTTTCAAAAGAAATTTCGCCACTTTAAAAGTCGTATTTTTTTTCAGAAGAAATACTGTATTCCTTTTTAAAAATTTAAATAATAAAACAAACGATAAAATAACAATTCAGAGAAAAAATGCATTAGAAATTGTAATAATAAAATAAAAAAAATATTTCCTCCAAAATCTTTCAGATATTTTTTTAGAAACAAAAATAAAATGCTATGAGAAGTATAGGTAAAGTGTGAGTACTGTTTTATATCATAAGCAATATATTTGCAAAATTTTTTAACTTAATATTCCGAAAACTGTTAAAAACTATATTTAAAATATATTCTTGTACAGTATATTTAACATAATCTTTTAAACTTCATTATTTTTTATATAGAAAATATCAAATATAAAAATAATATCCAGAGTTGTTTTTTATCAATATAAAAATAATAATTGAGAGTTTATAAAAAACAATATACAGTACTGTACTTAAATAAATCATCTATTTAAATATTTTAATTAATATTTCTAATTTTAATTGCATTTCTGTTTAAAATTTTATAAAATAAAAAAAAAATTATCTGGCTATGGATAGTTTTCAACTGAATCTTTCATTTTTAATATTTCTGAATTCCAATATGTTTTATATCTGAATAAATGCAAAATTTACGCTACTGTATATTGAATTTGATATGACATCATTTGTCAGCAATTTGGGTAAATACAACATAAGAAATGACATTTCTATATTCTTTGGAAAACATACAGAAACTGTAATTATTTTCTGAGATTATTAAATGTTAGAATTTTATATCGCTTTATATGAAAAAAGTTTACTAGAAATAAAATGGATAGTTAATTTTATGCAATTTTGTATAAGTTGTTTATAGCATTATTACAGTGGTACCTCGACTTACGAACCACTCAACATACGAACTTTTTTCATATCTCATTTTGGTTTCTAGATAGGAATTTATACTTGAGATATGAACCGTGGTGCTTTTTAATACTATACTTATGAAATATTTTCTATAATTTTCGTATAAAAATATCTCAATTATTTTTTTAAATATGCATATATAACTGTTACTATGATAAAGATCGCTTATTCTCGATAATATTAAAGATCTACATAAGAATTAATAGTTATATCAAATATTGTTGACTATTTTTTTAACTCGAAACTCGAGTTAAAGCCTAAGAGGCAAAAAGAAACAACTGCTGACAACAAATCGAAAACCGAATTACGAAACCAGTCCCAAGAAAATTGATTTTTTTTTTTTTTTTTATTTAATGGATGATGATTTTTATACAAAGCATGCAAAACTAAAGATTTCAAAAAATAAAAATAATAATTATACACAAATCATATTTTTTTATTGTTTTCAAAATTTCCAAATCTGGAAATGGATTAATTGATTTCCCTTAAGATAAAATGGAAAATTGGCTTCCAAGATAAGAACTTTTCGAGCTACGAACCGCCGACAGGAACGAATTAATGTCGTAAGTCGAAGTACCACTGTATTATTACTTTATAGCACTAAATGAAATCTTATTATTATCACTATATGTGCCAAAATAAAATAATATATTTTATATATACAGTAGTAATAAGAATACAAACATGAGGAAATTTTTCTAAATTTTTCAACATCATTTTTTTATTACAGCAAACAGAGATTTAGCTATAAAATATATTTTTAAAAACTAGTTTATTCTTAATTCTATAATTCAAAAATGTTTATTTTTATTATAGAAACTATTCTTAACGCGATAACAATATTTCTTTTATATTGCGTGATGTTGAAAAATAATAAAAATATATTTCGTTTTTTTTTATCATAAATTTAAGAGTTATAAATAGCTTGATGATATAAATAAAGATTTATGTATATAATTGGAAGTGATATATATATACAGTATATTAATTTTATTAATATATATATTATTTATTAATAATTATAAAGAAACCTTTATAAAATTTAAGAATTTATTTTAATGACGAAAAATATTTAATATATTTTTTGTCATTATGAAAAATATATTAAATATATAAATATGTTTTGTATATGTGGACTAATATCAGTAATATGGAGATTCCGCAGAAGCAATAATAAATAATCTAAAATTTCTAATACAAAACACAAAATTTAAAATGTTTTGTCATTTTAATGCTTAAAAAACATGGAAATATTCTACAGTATTATAAAACACAATACATTTTTTTTTTTTTTTTTTGTATACATTCTGTTCATAAAGGAATATTCGGATAATAATATATTTGCATCAATCATCGAAAAATCCATTTTTATAAGTATAAAATTCTATGCAAATTTTGAAACATTTTATCTGAAATCCGCTAAGAGATTCTCAATTGATTTAAAATTAAGAATTACAGGTATTCTTTGGTTTAACTTATATCCAGCTTCGGTAAAGTTCAACTTCACATAAAATATTTTCCGTAATTTTTTCCAGATATATAGCATAAATATCGATTATATTTGTAAATTTATGTGCGCGAACATGTTAGTTTATAGCATTTAAAGTTTTATTTATAGTCTGTATACTAAGATTTTCTTCACATAAAAATTGTCACATGTGATGCCATAATTTTAAACTAATAATAACGAAAACTGAAATATCGCTCAGTTCTTCCTATTATAACGATATTTATTAGCAATTAATATTTAAACTTTGAATAAAATGAATGTTCATTCAGTTAGTATTCACAGTATAAATTATAAGCGTAAATTACCTACAGGAACGATAATTCAGGACCATAATGGAAACCGTATAGAAGAAAATTTTATCCATCATCCTATTCTCGTCAGATTACATGTTTTAAATGTTTATAATGTAATAAAAATAATTTTGAAAGATTTGATCAACAATTGATTTACATTTATTTCATTTGCTCAGAAAATGGCCCGATTAATATGACGAGATAATGTTGTGCAGGTGAAATCATCGTAGTCCACTTAGCTAGGAAATTTTTGTTAAAATTTATTAGCATTATGTAATAAACGATTACGATACTTTCAAATAAAGTAACAAACTCTTGTAAATAAGAGTTTGTCGTTTTATTTGAAAGTACTGTTTTCATTTCTTATATAATGTTAAAGAAAGTAATTTTTGTATAACGATTAAACCAAACAGTATTAAGGTTTCGTAATATAGTATTCATAAATATGTGCCGGTAATTATGAGAGTGGTCTAAGTCATATATATATATTTTGTTTTAAAATATTTTTACTGTAAGTTTGTAAAATATTTTTTAAGATCATAAAAACTTTCCTATGATCATAAAAACAGAAAGTAAGTTGCGTTTGTTCTTGTAAAATAAATCCTTTTTTGTAATCGTAAAATTTTACTAATAGTAAAAGCTTTTGTTTTCACAAGCTATCTAAAATGGTTTAGACCACTTTCGTAATTACTAGTTCATATATCTACAGTAAATGCTTTGAATATATATTTAATATAAATTATTTTATATAAAATTTTATAATAATTTATATTAAATATATATAAGAAGTGAAGTAAAATATAAATTAATATTAATTTAGATATTACTGTGAATTTTTATCTAGGGAAAAATAAACGAATTGCACAGTAAAATGCTTTGATATAAATTATATTTTTATCTATAATTACATGTATATATAATTTATATTTATATATATATATTGCATAGGCCCTAATAATATCTTGGAAGTAATAAATGTTTATAAGAAATTTTCGGGAAAATTTGGAGGAAAAATTTTAATAAAAACTTAAAAGATATGAATAAGCATTTAAACTTAATTCAATTATACTTTGTACTTTTTATGAAATAATAAATAAAGTATAAAGTAAATTATAAATTTATTATTATTTTTAATAATACTGTATCATCATCAAATTTAAATTTAATATGAAAATAAAAATAATTAATAAAATAATAAAATTAGTAGGCCTACAATATTCTTTTCTATATAATTTATATCCCTTTTTATTAAATTAATAAATATTATGACTATTAAATGACTGAGAGACATGAAAACGAGAAAAACTTTAATCATTCATTTTTTCCTTTTTCTGTTAAGGAGTTTTCGATGTTTTTGTCATATTTGGACCAATTTACACAGACAATATATGTCATGCTGAAGTAAGATAAATATGATATAAAACCTCGGAGAAGATCAAGGAAATTTATCTTGTAGGATCGAATTTAATACCAAAATACATTTAGAATTTTATTATAATTTATGTTTATTTTAAAGGATGAATTTTAACATGTTAAACCTAATTAAATTTGTAGTTTCAACCATGATTATAAAATACCGTGAATATAATAACATTAATTGTTTAAATATGCGATATTTGTTTGAAATTATAAACAATATATAGGTGAATTTATTAGAAATGTTTATAACTTTTGCATGTACACTAAAAATAAATTTGGAAACAAATAAACAAGAATATGTTTGATATTTTTACAATCCAAAATAATATTTTAAATATATTACAGTATTATTCAACATAAAATATTTTGAATTAGAAACCAATAAATGGTGAAAAGAGATAAATGGTCTCAAATCTACAATTGTTTATTCTAAATTAGTTATTAAGATTCTTTTTAATTTTCAAAATTATCGGATAAACAAATTTATATATCTATATAATGATTAGAGGAGATTAAGCATAGGATACAGTATAAATTCAGTTGCAGGATGAAAGTAAACTGTACAAAACTATAGTAAGACCATCCTGAAGTATGGTTCAGAGACTTGGGCAATTACAAACTTATAAGTCACAGGAAAGGAAATTGGATATATTTGAACTGAGTATGTTGAGATTCATGTGTGATGTAATAAGAATAGATAAAATAAGGAATGATTTTATCAGAGATACAATTAAAATAGATCCGGTTAGTAGGAAGGTCCAGGAAGTAAGATTAAGATAGTTGGGGCATATAAGGAAGAGTGAAGAATATGTGGGTTAGAAGGTTGAGGAAATGATTATAGATAGAAAGAAAAAAAGAGGTAAATCTAAAATTAGACGAATAGAGAGAGTGAGTGAGGGCTTGAAAGAGAAATACTGAAGGAGAGAACGCTGAGGTCAAAGGAACATGGAGAGTTAGAATAAAGAATGCTGACCCCATTTAAATGAGACAATCAAGGCTTGTGAAAGAAGAAGATGGACAATGTACAGTATGTATGTATGTCGCTGAAATTTAGTACTTCCTTAGAAAGCTGAAATTTGGGAATATTGTATTGAACTGGTTTGGAAAAAGCAAGCAATCGGAAATTTTATCCCAAATAGATAGAAAAGATGGAAACTAAATTTCCTATGTTTAGCTTATCGAAATTGAAAAATCGTCTATTTCTCGACCATTTGCGTGCTTACTTCATATATTAGTTGAAAAAAATTATACTCAAAAGGAGGTCAATAAAAGTAGCAACTGCCGAGTTTCACGGATTTTTAATGTTAGTCCTATTTTGACGAAAATCAGTATTTAGGTGCTCTGACTGATGCATATGGTGATAGTTTTTTAAATTCAAAATGATTGATCCAATATGGCAGCTTGAAATTCAACGGATGTTTTAATTTACTTGTTAGTCCGATTTTGTTGTATTGACAACCCGACTGGAATCTAGAAATGCAATAATTTTAATATCTAGAGGACCTGGGATCGAATCTGGATCCCAATTTTGGAAAATATTTGGTGTTATAAATCAGCTTATCGATAGCCATCTCTTTTTTTTTTTCTTTTTTGTAAAAAGTCAGAGTTATAGGTGGACCCCTTTCCACTCTCAAAAGAGTACCAAGGTGCCCAAAAGTTGTGTTTATAAGTGTTTTTCTACAACCAGAAGTGGGTTTATAATTTATTAAAAATGTGCATTTTGTGTGTGATAAACTTCATTGTGCGTGTAAAAAAATTATGATGTTCAGAAGATATAACCAAAAGAAAAGAAAGCAGACTCAAGCCCCCGGGAGAGAATCAAAACCCAAACAGAAAACAAACGAGACACAAGGACCCCAACCGGAGGAAAAGAAAGCAGACACAAGAACTCAGGCGAAGAGCCAAAATCAAAGATAAAGAACACGAAAGCCAAAGAAAAACAAAAGAAGACAGAGTCCAGCTCGTGGAATTCCGGAAACTCCCAGACCCAAAATGACCACGTCTGGATGGACCACCAAATCCAAAGGGCAAGCCCAAAGAGGGAGGACAAAACAACACAAAAACAAAGGATGACCTCCAACCAGGAGGAAAATCAAACAAGGAAACAAAAGAAGGAAGAACTGAAGCAGGAAAATTTAATTGTGAGGGCCAAACAGCCCAAAATAATCTGATAAGCCAGTCCTAAAAATTAAAAAAGAACCAGAATCACCTACAATATCACACTATACAGTAAATATACAATAAATACAATAAATATACAATAAATGCAATAAATAAGTATACAATAAATATTATATACAATATTTAAGTCAACTGGCCAAGTAACTAATTTATTGGTGAAATAAGTTATTAGTTTCCGTCTCCACTTGTCAAATAAGATACAGTCATATATTATATGAAACACAGAATCGCCGTCAACACTACCGCAATTGCACTTATTTATATTATGAATTTTGAAACGGTATAAATAATCGATAGCCATCGTCAATATTATATCCCCCACTGGTGCGAACGGCTTATAGAGGGATTGAGAGATAGTACCATTTATTGATAAAAACACATTATTGATCAAATGGCCATAAATATTTTCTCGCTTAAAGAGAAATGAGTTACATTTGCCTATCGTAGACAGCTTATATACTAGTTGCGGAAATAAATAATTGAAATGCAACTTTTATATATAAAACATTTCAGAAATGAGTTTTTATTTGCTATTTTAAAATTTAATTAAAAAGAAATTCAAACAGAAATAATAAAAAAATTATCTATAAAACAATTTTACTCCCAAGTTAAACATTTTAGAAGATTAGAAAAATTTTAAAGTTGAAAACAAAATACAGTAAGTCTAATGCTCTTACATAATATAGACTAAATCAGAGAATGATCGGATTACAAAGAATAAGAAATTTGTTTTGTTATAATACTTTATATTGTTTTCTCTTCTATTCTATATGATAGAATCTCGTGATATAATTATCTTTGTTATCTAATGATTCTGAATATTATAAATCGTAATAAAATAAGTTTATTCTTATAGGAAAAACTGCTGCTTGCTACTCTTTGTTCGACTAAGTTTATCTTAATCCAATATAGATCAAGCAATAAAATCCTTCTTATAAAAAATTTACTGAAAAGCAATTTAAACTTAATTCAAATATGAAGAAATATTAAGCTGGAATTTTTTCTGTGTTGTAATAGTTATATATTGATACAAGTTGCTGCTTAAATAATTTGAAGATATAAAATTTGTTTATGTTTAACAGATCTAACTAGAATTTATATTTGTTATAACAAGAAGGGTCTTATATTTGTGTACATTTTTACATAAATATGTTAAGACATTTATAATTAACCTATGTAATTCTAATGATGAAAAAATGTACTGCGCCCACAAAATTAATATTAGATGCAGAATTAAGGTAGTGTATAATTTAACAAAAATTTCTGAGGCTTTATTTCTCTGAAGATATGCCTTCTCTATTACTGCACTTTCTTTATCACAACAAAAAAAGTGTAGTAATAGAGAAAGCATATTTTCAGAGAAATGAAGCCTCAGAAATTTTTATTAATATTAGATTTTTTTTTATCATTCTAGACACACTAAATCATCATAAAATCATTTCCAATTATTCATTTACTCGTTAGATTTAAACAAAGATAATTAAAATGGCTATTATTGCAAATGATCTTTCATTCACCTTAGAAAAAAAGTCAAGATTGTTACTGGCACTAACTAATTATTATTATTTGTTCTTGTTGATGATTTCGTCACATTTCAGTGATACTCATTCGACTACGACAGAATTTTCAATTTTATTCGAATATTTTCATATCTTCGATGAATAATTAGTAAAATAAATATCAAATATACGTTTTATACTCATCTTTAATCATTCATTTATATACAGTACAATACAGTACTGTAGTTATTTTATTCCGGTGATAACGAAGTTAAATATTCTTTTTTATAAAAAGAAAAATTAATCAGAGGTATTTGTGATATAAAACTATTGTAATTTGTATGCATTTCTAAAGTATCTTTTAAAAATTAAATAAAGTTTTCATCTTTTTACTTTGTTTCATTGTCGGAGTTTTTAAATATAATATTCAATCAAAAATGAAATATTGTAATCCTTTCGGTTAATCCCAGAGAACGACTTCTCAAATCATGAAATATTTGATCAAATTAACTGATTTTTTTATAATTAGTATAAAGTGTTACATTAATTATAATTTTAATAATTTTTTATTTTTCATATGGCGCTCAACTTTTCATATTTTAAATTGAGAAAATATTTAATTAACATTCTAATTAATTTATGAATTTCATCTGATTTGATATTATTAAACCATATTTTGATAGAGAGCAAAGAACTGTTTGTCATTTTTAATTTATTTTCCGAAAGAAAATAAATCTTATGAAATGATAGCACTATGGTTTCTGGTTGTTTCTGTATCTCACTAATAACTTTTAAACTACCGGTAATTAATATATTTCATCAAATTTTAATAGTGATATTCTGCCATTAAAGATAATCTCGATGCTTGATTATTTAACTTTCTAACTCTAAACACTTAAAAATTGTGGACGTTTAAACTTCTGTGATATTCTCTTAATCTTAAGTATATCTTATCCTGTGTATTTTTAATCTAATATATCCTTTATTGAATTTTTATAAAATTATGTAGGATAAACAATAATAGCGTCCTAGCATTGGTGTCACCCTTTCTCCCTCAAATTATATTTGGTCGTTAGAAAGCATGGATTTAAGAGTTCATAGGTTATATCATTTATTGTTAGAACCTAAACATTAAAAGCCATACATACATATACTAGGTACCTTACTGGTTGGTCATAAGCCTGTTAAAACAAATTGGCAAAAATATAATTTTTTAACATATGTTTGATAACATATAGTGTCACTCGGTGCGGGTCGCACTCCCAATGACGCTATTGATAAACAATTCATTGAAGATGATCTTAACAATCTATCAAGTAACGCTTTATTTTCAATCATTTAAAAGTAATGGATGTTCAAACTTTTAAGAATTTCCTAATAACTTTTTAAATTTTTTGAAAATTTAGGCAAAGTGGTCAGGATGTTTGTCGTCAAATGAAATATTCTATACATTCAACAGTTTTAAAAATACTATAGCAGACATTCAATATTCTATGATTTATCTATTATAGAAAATTAAATTCCCTACAATTTCTTCCTATTCTATTCTTTACTATTATTCCTAGTTATCACTAATAGTATTCTTACTATTGAGTATTAATTCTTATAACTACTTAATAGTAATAACTTTAAAACTATTTAATAAATTTTTATGCCATTCAATATATATTTTATGCCGTTAAATAATGTTTTTTTTATGCCATATATTTTAATCTTTTATCTTTAATCACTCTAAAATAAATGATAAGTGCAGAAAGTAGATGATTAGTTCTTTCCTGAACTGTTTGTTATAAATTAGCTTCAATTATGACATCTACTTTCCTAATAATTTGGTTTGCAATAGCAGAAGCTTACAAATAAACGATAATGGATAAGATTAACAATGCTTGATGAGTTCTGAATAGTTTCGTTAAGTTTACTCATTATTCACACTTCTCTAAAACTGTTTTTCGTTTCCTATGTTTGATAAAATTATGCATTTTATTATTTAAAATGCCTTTTCATATATGGCTTATTTAAATTTCGTGATATATTAATTAAAATTCCTCTATCACTTTTAAATAAGAAGAATTTTATAGTACAGCCCTTAAGCTGAACTACTATAAATAATATTTAAACTGAATTTATATTAGTTATAATAATTTTTATTTAAATGTTAATTAATTGTATAATTTATTTTTAATAATCCTAATTTTTAATTACAGTATTTATATAAATTTTATTCTTTGAATACTAAATTTATATATTCTTTATAATGCAAATTTCCATTTGATTATATAAAAATAGTGGAATAATAAAATTTAAATCATAGTTTTTTTTTATTTTAAAATATCATTTAATTGAATTTATGAAAAATTTCATGCATTTTGTAGTTTTATGTAAAAAAAAAATATTATTCATTTTAAAATAAAGAGATATAATTTAGAATAAAATATTTTTATAATTTCATAAATTTCGGTTTGTTTATTTTTGAACATATTTCTAAATTGATTTATTCATATAAAATAGTCATTTAAAATTTTTTATTTGTTTAATTAATAGTAAAAAAGGCATCATTGCATTAGACATTAATTTATGTTTTACTAAAATAGTTACTTTCAAGCATTATATTATATTTTGAATTGAAACAGTATTGATTTCAGCGCCGGATCTTTTGTCATCTGAGACAACATTAGAAAATGGCGCCAGTTTCCTCATTTTCATCTGAGGCAACATTAGAAAATAGTGCACCCTCTCCTCTTCACTTAAACACATTAATACATAAACATATCCAATACTTTGAAACCCGAAATACAATGACGTCAGATACATAGTCAATGAGAAACATACAATACAAGAAACGTGGGTTGGATTGGAAGACATTAAACCAAGACTGGGATTATATATAGGTTTTAACGAAAATAAAGTGGTATCTATGTTAAAAACAATAATAATAAATAAAGCATATTTGCGATTATGATATTCTGATTGCGATATATCAATGCGGAAAATCGTGAGAGAGAAAAATATTTTGTTTAGGCAGACTGACATTCAATCACGTAAATAATATAATAATTTAATTCGTACTGCTTTCTTTCTATCTTGATAAGTATTATCTGTTAGAAAAATACATAATTATGTCTTTATAGACCGATTCTACAGTACAAAATATTGTCAAAATAAATATAATTACGCTTATGTATGAAATTTAAACTGCATTTTCTCGCCCTCTCATAATTTTCACCCTAGGCAAATGCCTCACTCGCCTCACCCTAGATCTGGAGCTGATTGATTTAACAAACTGTTACTTAGAAGTTGAGATTTTCAAATTGTCCCATTTTCTTCATAACTACAATATAAACTGTATTCGTAAAATGATTTTCTCATTTTTGAAACGACTACTTTAAGTGTAGCTTATAAATAAAAAAAATTAAAGTAATAAAATAATTTTGTTTATACTACTTTATTAGTACCTAATATTTTGTTTATTTTAATTAGAAATATACTGAACAGTTATATTTTTTATCACAGCCATTGTTAGAATCGACAAAAAAAAAAAAAAACACACACAAAAGCTTTCTTAGATTTCACTAATTAATGAGATCGAGGTTTGCAATTCTCAATAGAAATCACTTTTCATTCCAAATGACTTTATTCTCTGGCGGTATAACTATAGTATAAATTAAAGTTAATCCAGATATTCGTAAAAGGGAGTTTTTAATTAATTATATATGTTTATCTATAGAACTCTAATTTAAAAGATTGCCATGTTTTTATGATGTTTCGTATTTTGTTGTTTAATGAATATTATTTTCCTGGTTTTATTTTAAAATATATACAATATTATAAGCTGAATACGTTACAATATGTTAGTGAATAAATTGTTATACGTAGTATTCTATTTTTGGTTGTTTAAAACCATTGAAAAAATATATGTAAAAATTTTTTCTACTCTAGATAAATCATTTTGAGTAGAATAATTTTCTAAAGGAAAATGATTCAATTATTCTAATTGAGATCCAGTTAAAATAATTGATTTGCTGGTCGATTTTGTTTTATAATGGAGCCAACCGAAAATATCGGTCATTTAGCTCGATATTCATTAGAAGGTTTAAAGTGTAAAACGAAAATCATTAAATTTAAGAAAGTATAACATATAACTTCAATAGTTTCTAGATAATTTCTTTAATACCTGGTTTTATAATGTCCCGTTTAAAATTCCTGTTAACTTTAACCACCAGTTATCTGTTTCATAATTGTTAGATAAACGTTAATTGGTAATTAATGACGTTAAACTACCAATTAGCGTTTATCTAACAATTATAAAACAGATAATCGGTGATTAAAGATAATAGGAACTTTTGACGGGACATTGTGAAATCGAGTCTAAGAATTCTAGATAAATATTATCGATATCTGGAAATTATTATTTTATTATTTATAATAATTTCACAGAATAAATTACCGATATTGTGTACATATAAAAAATATCAGAGAACGTAGGGTGGTAACATTGTTAGTAATAAATAATAATAAATGATTTGATTCATCCTATCGAAGAGTGTTTGATAACCGAAATTTTCTGAATAGATTTAATTCTATAAAATGATTTTTTTGCTATTTTCACTATAATATTTAATTTTACTATAATCGTTAATTTTAACGAAATATGCAGAATTTTAATGTAAAGAATAGTATCATGTCTGATAAAATGTTTGCATTTTTATAAATTTTTTTTGTATTTATATGACTTTACTAAAACATAAATGTAAAATAATCCATTTAAATTATACAATAGACTTATATATTTATCGATTTTTTTATAGTAAATATTGCAATTTATATCTTTATATTATATTTAACTAACTAGTAAGAATTTTGCTTTAATTCTTAAAATTTTTTATTGTTTCTATGTTATTTGAATAAATGCAAAATTTAAATATATACAACATCAATGAATAGTCTTTTTTTTTTAGATATACTTTGAAAATTAATGATTTGATTATTTTTGGAACTACTACAGTCTCAATGGAAAAATAAACACTCCCTTAAGACTATTATAACTGATGATAGAAAGACTATTGTACTGAATGTGTAAGTATCTGTTTTGGAAACAGCTTGCATATTATATTTACTATTCTACGAGGCGCAATATTCAGAATTCTTGCATCTTATATTGATATAAGTAATACTGCTTATTATAATAATATGTAGGTTGAATATAATAATAATCTCAGTATCGTATCTTATCAACAGAAAGATATACGAACTGAGATATTTAGACAGTAATAAAAAATAGCTCACAAATAACATATTGAACTATAACAGATTCATGCAATACAATATTAATGTAAATAAGATTTAATCTTGTAAGAAAAAAAAAATGTGTTTTTTTTCTTTTTGCTTTACAGGATTTCTTAAGATTACATTTTGTAGATAGTATGCTACTAGGTCATGCATTCTATAGTATTCATTTATTGATATTTAAGAATCAATACCACGAAAGTGAAAATATCAAATTTTACAAAAATAAAAAAATATATATATTTAAATATTGATATATTTATGTTTATTTATTTGTTTACCCTTTATAACTTGTGATGTTTATATTTTTAGGAAATTACAAGCTGTAACTATAAAATCCCAAATCAATAATTTTTGAAAAATTTCACTTTGAAAAAATATTACCCATTATTTTGCTTTACACATTTTTTTTATAAAATTAAAATTTTAAAATGCAAGAGATAATAAAAAAAATTTTTAATTATTGTAAACAATTACAGTAAGTCAAATAAATCTAAGTCATGTTTCTAAAAGGACATACAGAAAGATTCAAGATATTTAATACTCTGAAGATTACTATCATTAAACGAATCAAAATAAACTTTCTGATTACTGATATAAAAAAAGCTGCAATGTTAGAAAATGTAACCCGGAAACAGTTGCAAAATAAATTACAGTATTTTCATAAGATGAGACAAAATTAGATTAATGAATACAGTTTGAAATATAATCAAATTTTATTAGAAAGACAAAATAAAAACTGTTCAGTTCTTTTATTATATATTATATTTATTTAAAATTATCGAATTCATTTGCATATTTTCATGTCATTGTAAGCCAGTTAAAAAGAGAGTTAATTAACTTTATAAAATACTTCAATAGATTTTGTTATATGTTAATAATATTGAGCAATTCCAATCAATATAAAACTGCTATGTACAATGTTCAGATTTTTGATTATTCATAAAATACATCCTTTATTTTTAATTCTTATCAAGAATAAAATATAAAATTATTTTTCTTCAAAAATGAAATCAATAAAACGAAATCGGATACCAGATTTTGTATTTTGATACTCTCGTTAGTTGGCTATTACAGAGCAGATAATTATCCAATATTTTGAATTATTAATGAAAGCTTTAGTGTCTTCAAGTTTCAAAGAATCGATAAATAACTACAGAATAAATCTATAATACAAGAAGAAAATAATATGGAAATAAAATTTTATTGAATATTCCAGAAAAATAATATATATTCGAAGAGTTTATTTCTTCGGAATATTTTGATTTGAGTTTATTATAATCTGAATTCAAAAATTGAAAAGATTTCCTGTTTATTGTGAATTTTGTATTGTTAAGTAATCATTTCTTATTTCATTTCTTATGTATGTAAATTGAACAAATAATCCTTCCTTGTCTTTCCTTCTCGCTCCTTTTCAATCACATAAATCTGTTTTTATTTATTCATTAAGGATTTCTAAAAAAATTGAGAAACTTCTTTTGAAAAATACGAAATGATTTTATGACTGCAAAAATTTGAATGTTATAAAAATTTTAATTGAAGAAGAGATTTGAAGTGATTTGATGTATTCAATATGCGAATATATATTGCTTATAAAATTGCCTATAAAAATGAATTCAAACAGGAAAGAGCTTTCTTATTGAATTCTTCTTTCATATTCTTATTTAGATGGAAGATCTAAAGAAGAATATAAAAGAAGAAGATTAAGATTTTATTTCGTTTTATAAGCAATTTGAAACATGCTATACATTATAAGTCTATCTGCTATACAGGATAATCAATTATATTAATTATTCTGTTATTATTCTATATATTCATTATTCTATATTTATTATCTTTATATTTTCTTCCAGACAAGATTGGCATAAATATATTCTTATCTTCAGAGGCAAAAAAATGGTCATTTAACATATCTTTTTTAATTATTTTCAGATTATTTTTAATATTTTTATATTACAGATTTACAAAAATTTTTTATTGTTCAACCAAAGTAAAAAATTATAACGTTTATAGCTGCTAGTAAGATTGGACAATATTTCCTCAATTACAAATCTTAATCATTTGTGATCGACAAAAAAATGTGATCTCGATAATGAAAAACACAATTGGGAGAGTGAATAGAAATATCTCAAAATTTAAATTGAACTGAATATATATTTTCCTTGTACGGTTATAAAATTAGAAGAACGATCGGAAAGCTCTAAAATAAAAAAATCATCTTTATAACCAGCAATTCCGGAAAGAACTAAAATCTCTTATTTTCCGAAACATATTTTTTATTATAGATTTATGTTAAGAAATTAAAATATGTGCCATAAAAATCATCTTCAGTTGCAAAATTTCTTTATCCAATACTATAAAAATTTATTAAAGAGTTTGATAGTTTTATCATCAGTAATATACTAATATAGCTGTGTAATATTATCATTATTTTATATTAATTGACATATTTAATATTGTTTGAGTAAGATTAAACACAAATTAATTTATATAAATAACAACTTATATTAATAGAATATAATTATTCTAAAAGCATTAGGAGTAAATTACATGCAAGCCATATGTCACTTAAATTTTGATAATTTTACATTACGTTATTGACAATAGATGACATTAAAACCTGGATTCCACATCACCAGAAACAGCAAACAGACAACAAAAAACGGAACAATCTGCTATCTTTTGCTTTATTTTGTTTCCACTACAGCAGAAATTTGGGACAGTTTTGTATATTACAGCGGTCTCTTGCAGTTATTTAAAAGGTATTTCTATATTGCTTATCTTATGTATCATATAAGCAGGGATATTTTCTAACATCTTAAAAAAAAACATTTCCAATTCTTTGTTGCTCTTCAACTTATCTGTTGTTTCTGCCATTTTGGTTTTTAACATTTCAGTTCATGATACAAACAAACATGACTCCAAGCGAGAAATGTGATTGGCTGTATTGGCGCAACAGCAAGAGCAGCAGAAATTTAAAAGTTAACATTTTATCTGCTCTATTTTTCTGTTCACAATTTGCCGTCGATCAGTACGTTATAAACAGGAAGTGACATCACATTTGGGCGTCTGTTGTCTGTTTTTGCAGTACTTTCTGATGATATGGAATCCAGACTTAAGTGTTAAGCAATGAAGATAAGCCAACTGTGATCCATACACTTAGCGCATCTATTGTCAAATATTTAAAATAAAATTTTGATAAAAAATTCAATGCAATACTATAGGATTAAACGATTCTACAAAACTAAATTATGCGGATCAAGGTACCTTTAGTGGCAGAATATCTGCGGCCTGATGGCCGAGTGGTAACGCTGTCGGCGTGCCACGCAGGAGGACCCGGGTTCGCGTCCCGGGTCTGATAACTCCTGAA
>WUQG02121570.1:0-24857 GCA_011317285.2 Androctonus mauritanicus | reverse complement strand
TTGGCCATGAGAGGGGCGATTTCGATTTGAAGTTGAGTTAATTGGCGACTATTGAGTATTTTGTGTTCCAAATGTTCAGTTCTTGAATAAAAATTAAATTTTTATTCTTCAATACAGGAATGTGAAACAGAAGAAAAACTTTTTTATTCATAAAAAGTGTTTTTGGGTCTATGTTAAGAAACGATTGTTTTCTAGCGGGTTAGATTACAGATTTTGTAAAGAGAGCAGAAGATATGCAAATTTTAAATGCATAGAAAAGTTCAGAAAGTGAAATTGATATTGTTAAAGAAAAAAACACTCTCGTTTTTTCGAAACAGATGTAAGGAAGATATAATTATTAAATGAATGTCATATAATCTGTATACTTTTTTCTTTCCTTTTGTTTTACATATATTGTTTTTTTATGGTCTTATGTATATATGTTTTCTTTCTCTATGTTTCGTGTTATTAATATTCATAATAAAAATTAAGTTTCTTATATGGAATTAAAGAAAGTCATTTATTTTTAATTGATTTTGGAACGTAACTCCCTTTTTTGTATTGGCTCCAGGTCTCATATAATACGGTTTCACACAACACGGTGTTTTTCAGAAGCCTATCTACCATATTATAGGAGGATACCTGTATTATTATTATTATTATTATTATTTTCACAGGGATACACGTGAAAAGAGAACACGAGGAAAACAAGGGAGAATAATAATTTTCATCTTTATCGCTTGCGCAGCGCAAGCGACACGCGACGCGACGAGATTAAATGCTATAGATGCATAAATAAATGAATAATATCCTTTTAATTATATTAATTGCTATAAAATCTGCAATAATAATTTTAAAAAATTACAAATTTATACTATAGTACATTAATATATATATAGATTATTTATTTTTTCTTATTTTAGTAATCCTCTAATAGTATTTTTAACAGCGTAAAACCAGAAACAAATGGAAAGAATAACGATATATCTTTCAAACTGCCAGAATCATTCCAGAAACTTCTAAAGTATTAAGCCCTCTTTATAAGATTACCAAAAATATTTCTAACATATGATTGTTTCTGTCCGCTCAAAGATAGATAATTCGTGTCAAACATGATCTAAAAGTAGAAGATCCAGACGACTCACGCAGTACGCCTGTCGTATTTAAAGAGAATTTTAGTGTAAAGAAAAAAAAAACAGATAAGTCAACTATTTTTATCGGCTTCCATTTTATTACTATTGTACTACTACAGGTTTAGAGTTTTTAAGATACGAAAAACACAGTATGACAGTTTGTAAAAAAAGATCAAACGTAGTTAATCAGGGGAGAAAAAATGCCGAATAAAGTATAAAAATTACGAAAATTTCACAATAAAAATATTTAATCCCTTCGATTGAAAAGAATGATCATAAAACGTAACCCGTAATGAGATATTAAACATAAAAATCTACCTGAAACAGATTCATCGATTCATTTTTTTCTTTTAAATTCCAAATTTTAGTATTGGACTCTTGCCTATTTGTTTGCTGTAGTTTTATTTCTTCATATAATGATCCGTAACATTTATTACCACTGAACAGTAGAAAAATATCTATGGTTATTCCAATACCATTATATGGGTTGATTTTTTTTTTTTTTTTAGTGTGTTAGCTATCCACTAGGCGGTGCTGAGAAATGACTTTAAAGTTTTACAGGCTTAAATCGGTTTTAGTACCCTTCCGTTCCCAAGTGCCTAATAAAAGTAAAACTTAGTAGTGAATAGAGAAAGAAAAAGACTGCATCGTCTTTTTAATTAAGTGCTGCAAATAAACTTCAATTTAGCTCTCTCTAGTGTTTAAAACTGTTATCTGATGCCCAAAGCCGAAAATGACCTTGATCCATGGAACTATTTGCATATGTTTACGCGAAAATTTACTTAAATTCTAAACATCTAACGATAATTGTATACGCTCGATTAGCATAATTTTATTGTTATCCAGTTTCGTACATTTAAATTATTTTCTCTTATCATGTGTGATGAATGTTTTAAAAGTGCTTTCTTTCTAATAAACATTCCCATTATTCGCTCTTTGTTGTCATTTCGTAAATCTGCTAAAAAAAAAAAAAAATAATGACTTTTAATGGTTAATAGTAAAAATTTTAAACATTTCTGAAACTTTTAATGAAAAGATTAAAAATGGCGGCTGATTTAATTAAATTTATTTGCAATTTTCGATGTTTCTGAATGAGATTCTTTACATTATTGCGTTAACATTTTATAACTTTATTATTGTTTTTTATTTTTTTATATGCTTAAAGAATATATTGGAATTATCTGAATATTTATTGAAATATATTAAAATATTCATTTTATATGCTACTATTTATTTATTTAAGCCCTTCACCCTACATAAAAATGTTAATATGGATGGTCCCCTTATTCAGAATTATATACTGTATTAAATATCCTTGATGCTTTGTTCCAGAACAATCTTGATGATTTTTCTAGTCTGTTAGCTAGAACAAAAAGCAAATCTACCTTACGCCAGTGGTATTAAAGCACATTGAAAGTTAAATTATCCAAAGTGAGAGCTCCTTTTACCTATTTTTTATTCATTTTAAGATCGTAATCTTTTTACCAACTCTGAAAATGAGGTTAATAAATCAAATGTAATGAAAAAAAAACTGATAACTTATGGTTTAGTCCGCCATTTTGAAACAGAATGGCGGCAGAGTTATGTAAATTGACATATCTTATGTATTTTTGAGCGGATTTGAACGAAATTTTGTACACTGTGAGAATTCCTCTGTGGCTTGGAATAGAATTCATCCTTAGTCTGATCCGCATATCATAAGAGGGGACTGAAGAGTTGTTCCCTTTTTTCTCTAACATCTTACCGTATTTCTCCTTTAACCTTTTCTCTTGCTCCATTATATTCTTCTCACTCCAACCTTTGTTCTTCTACTGGCTAATCCTATGAGAACAGTCCACGCTATCCCTTTCATTTGACTGATTTGACTGACGCTGAGAGAATATATCAAGGTAAATATTTGTTATCCCTTTTCAAATATTCAATTTGATTTATATTTTACGATTTTGAACACATTTAGAATTTTCGTTGTCGTCACACTTCCAGATGATAATTTCTTTATTTGTTTTAATAAGTAAACTAATTTTAAAAGGTGATTAGCAATTTAATTTTGTTGTCACATATACTCATTTTAATTTTATTAATCATATAAGTGTAATAAAATTAATCTTCTTAATCTCTGTCTAGACCGAAAAGTCATTAAACATTATTAATTTTTTATCTTTAAAATATATTTAACGACTTATTTCTTTAAAGAAATTATCGATTCAAAACGTAAAATATCTAAATTTAATGTTAATAAAATATTTATAACATAATTATTTGTAATATCATCTTAATCTAGTCCATTAACCATTTTAATCGCAGAGCAATATTTAATATAATATTACCAATGTAAATTTAATTTATTCAATGTGTTAACTACCATAAAATTCCATAAAAAATAATTAAGAAGAAGAAGAAAAATCTCGTAAATGTTATTTATTTTAATTATCCTCTATCGAATATTATACAGCAATAATTTAATTTTACCGAACACGTAGACGACTTTTTTTTTTTTCTTCAATAAATAAATAAAAATATGGACGTAATTTATATAAAAGTTGATTTTAATGTATTTTAAATTACATTATTATTAAATTTAAAATATTTACAGCAGCTGTTAAGACCATAACAATCTGTTATCATCATTAATAATTCAGATGGAAAATGAATGGAAACAGCAACAGCATGCAGTCGATAGCATCTTGCTTCAATTCCCAAATAACTTTACCTGTAACGCAGTAATCTTCACAGTTAATAATACGCTCAACTAGTGTACATAGTATTGAAAATGTCTACACATTGAACTATATTCGTGCTTCGATATTTTAATCCCATCATACGTACCTCTAGAGGCGGAGCAATCTCGTAATCCGATTCTGAAGGTAATTACATTTCAATCATGACTGGGAACTGCTAGCATACTGGAAACATGTCAGTAAGAGGGTCATATGTCCCAAGGGTCAATCTGGCTTAAGTTGGATATCTAGTTAAAAGCTGAAAATGAATAAAGGTATCTTGCAATGTATTGATTAAGAATGGTATATTAGTAGGAATGGAATTTTGGATTAGGGATTTAAATTCGACAATTAAAGCACACGTGGGATTGTCTGTACTTATGTTTTAATATTTATAAACAAACATTCCTACCTTTCAATCTGTTTCGATATATATTATAAGCTATAACCTGTAGGGTATAAAATATAACAGTTTTATATATAAACTGTTACTTAAGATTGATATAAACTTTTTTTTTGTTAATTACTCTATTAAATCTTGTTTTAGTATTTATTTTTAACATTTAAAGTTAACGTTTTGAGATAAAGTTAATAGCTAAAGTTAGCGTAAGGTATTAACAGAGTCTCGATGATATATATACATTAATACAATCAGGAGATTATAATTCACTTATATAAATTAACAAAGTTAATAGAATGTAATGCATAATCTAAATCGAATATAAGTGAATTTAATTTAAGCAGGTTTCAATTTCAGTTTTCTGACAAAGAGGACAGACAGACACGCATCTTTCTTCGGTGTGATTTATTGAATTCATATAAACCTACATGCGCCAACAAATATTGTCTTGATCTTCGAATTTTCCTGCGATTTTTAAGATTAAAATGTAAATAAATGAGGGAACTGCATACAGAACACGTGCGTTTTATGCACCTCTCGAAAAAAAAAAAAAAACTTAAAAAGATATAAATTAAATTTTAACATATCACAGTAAAGACAGGATTAAACGTACAGTACCATTTTGTCTTAAATAATCTAGATTTCTATTAAACGAAATCAATTTTTGTAGCATGGATTCTAAGAAAACGTTATGGGAAAAGTTCTTGCCACATTCACCTGTTCCTGCTGTTAGTGTTGCTTTTGACAAGTTGGCTGCAAAGTGAAGTCTAGGTACAGCCTTTCTATCAAATATTTATTGCCGACCTCATACTGTGACCGAATGACTCAGACATAGTCCATACTCCACGTTCGAAATGTTTTGCTAAAAACTGTGATTATTCATGGAGAACTGAATAATAAAAAATAATAAAAAAAAGAAAGAAAAGTTGACATGGTGATGGATTATGAGACGAAAAAAAAATTAATTTAAACTTTAATTTTTGTTTTATATCGAATGCGTTCCAATTATAATCTACAGTGATTTTTTAATCGATACCTTTCGAAAATTCGTGAAAGTAATAATCGAGTTTGAATCAATTTTTGCAATGATATTTTTTATTTATTCTCATAACTCGATATCTATTTTTGAAGGAAACTTTATTATTTAAAATATATCAATATACCGAAAGTCAAATGTCTTTATTAAAGACATAAACTTTGCACATATTCCAGTCATTGAAGATATATTCTATCACGTCGAGGTATTTTGATAAGTCGATATATCGTTTTATTTTTCTTTATAAAAATATCTTAACCGTTTGTAAATTATTTAAAATATTTTAGTATTTTCTTTTCGATCATAAATATATAATATCTCGTAAAATGTTTTACTTTCATACGAAGAATGTGATTATGTTGTTGTTGTTTTTTTTTTATCGTAAAGTTTTGACATCAAATTTTTTGGTCTTTAATATATAAGTTAATGTATATTTCAGTATTGTCGATACAATATTGAAATCTATATTAACTTGAATAACGACCGCAAAAAAAATTGATGCAAAAAATGCTAAAATGTAAAATATTCTGTTGGAGTTAATTATTGGAATTTAGTTGATCATCATCAGTAATATCAAAATTCTGTTGCTAATGATCATCATTAATATTGAAATTCTGTTGCTAATAATTATCAACGATATTCGAAATTTTATTGATAATTAATCATTATTAACGTCGAAATTTTGTTACTGAAAATCATCACTAAATATCGAAATTTTGTTGCTAACTAATCATCATTAACCATGTTAATTTTATTTATATTTATTAATTTTATATTAATTTTGTTGCTAACAACCATCGACCACATTCGGAATTTTATTGATAATTAATCATCATTAATAACGAAATTTTGTGGCTAACTAATCATCATTAACATCGGAGTTTTGTTGCTAAGAACTATTAAATATATTCGAAATTTTTTTTTTGATAAATGATCATCGACCATGCTTGAAGTTTTGATTTAAAACTAATCAACTACATTGAAATTTTGTTGATAACTAATCATCAGCAACATTTTTGTTTCTGTGATTTAGTCGTCTCATCTTAATTAATAGTGTAGTAGCTTTGGCATAAATCCACGTGTTATAATAATACCATCATTTCCTTTGAGTGACTATAATCCCATGGCTTTCATTCATTAGTGAGCTGTAACTTTTGCTATCTTCGATAATCTGTTCAATTAGCTTTCTGCTGTTTCTGTTGCTTTTCTCTTCTTCTAATCAGTCATTTTATTATTCAGATATTATTATTACTATTATTATTATTACCATTTCAGTAAAATGTCAGATGATTTATGTTCATTGCTATTTTAAGTAATAAAAATATATAATAAAAGTATAACCTCTTTATAATCCTCTTCCATTATTTATCCGGTATCGTCATCTCTTTGAAATTTCTCTTTATCATATGTTTAAAAAATACGTTAATCATAATTTTTTTTTAAAGTAAAAATAAAAAAAACATCATTTATTACACAAATCGAACTAGATATAATGTTTTTATTCAAATTTATAAAACAAATTGGAAAGTATACAGAAAGGAGAAAAATATTTGATCAGAAAAGCTGTTTTGCTGATAAAACGCTTTCTTGATTACTTTTGACATTCGAATTTGCTGAATGCTTAGAATAAAATAAAAATAAAAATTTTGTTTTTCTTTCTTATATATATATAAAAAAAAAACCTTTTATCTTTTAAAAACATATATATATATATATATTCGAGTGAAAATATCTTTATAGACGACGTTTAAATTTTAGAATATTTGAAGAATATTACAAAATATTTTAACTATTAATGAAGCGAAAACGGTCATCTTTTAATGTGATTCATGAATGTGACATTCGTATAAGCGAATAAATTTTTATTTTGTTTCAATTTTCTACAAATATGCAAAAGATATTCTTGTTTATAAACAAAATCATCAGTGGAATTTATGAAATGCATTTTTGAATGTTCGTGAGATATTTTTCAAAATATTTTATCGTCACAAATTCTTTACGTTAAACATTCTTCTAATTCGTATTATGGGAAAAAATAAACTTTAAAAATTTCATTCTATAATATTTTTTTTAATGTATAACTTACGTGGCGAGTTTGAAATTTTCGATTATTATTATTTTTTTCTTCCTGGTTTTGGAAAGACTATATGTTTATTTTTTAAACGTATTGGCTTCTTGACAAATTTGCACTCGTTAATAACAAATATCAGACTCCTTATTTTTTTTAACATCTAGTAAATATTTATTTTTAAGAAAATATCAGAAAGCAGATGATAAAAAAACGGCAATGTATGTATTTTATAAAATTAAAGATATGTTAGGTGATCCCAAAAGTAATTATGTTTTTGAAAGGTCAAAAGATAAATCATTTGTTAATTTAATCAAGTAGTCTATATATTCCATAGAATAAGGCCACCTCAGCTTAATAGTATTTAAAAAACTTCAAAATTCATGTTTAGACAAACTGAGGCTTGTTCGAACAAGTACAGTACAAAAGCATATGATCAAAAAAAAGAAAATTTATATATTTTATAGAATTAAAGATATATCAAGTCATCCCAAAAGTAATGCCATTTTTTAGCATTAAGGTTTGAAAGGATAAAAAAGATAAATCACTTGTTAATTTAATAAATTATATATTCCATAGAATAGGGTCATCTCAGCTTAAAAGTATTTATAAATCTTTAAAAATTCGTGTTTAGACAAGCTGAGACACGTTTGAACAAGTAAAGTATAAAAACGACATTAATTTAATTTTGGATAGCACGATATAATTTTAATGATGATAGCTTTTAATAAAAAATTACACAAATGTGTAAGCATGTAAATAAATGAATTTAAAATATTATTAAAAAAAAATGATAAGAAAAGTTAGTGAAATAGTTTAATACTCTTTACGCAATTTAAACCCCTGGTTTTACTTTTCCACCATGAAATCATCTTAAACGACAATGGATATATTTCTGCGATGAAAGGATTTAACCGTTTATTCGGTATTTCAAAAATTCTACAGAAATTTTTGTTTCAGCTTGAATTTGTCAGTTATATTAAAAGGTTACATTAATTGTATTTTAAAATAATTCTCTTGTTTTCTTTTTTATTGCATTAAATTTATGTGAATTGGGTTTAAATTTTATTCATTATTTACCACGAAAGTGGTCGAAGTATTTTTGATCAGAAGATGGGAATTGTTGAAGAGGTTGAGGAAACACCAAAGCTAGAAGATTGAAGAGATTGCAGGAAAGTGGTTCGAAGGTTTTTGACTGTGGTCCAAACTTTCTCTATTTTTGCTTTGTTCTTTTTTCATAGTTGATTTTCTTTATTTTTTTATTTATCTATTCATTTTCTTTCTCTGTATATATATATAGTATATACATCTATGCTGTGTATATACATCCTAGAAAATTACATCTTCGGACTCCATTCTTATATATTTTCAGCTATTGTTCTCTGTTTTGTTTTTTTTCCTCCGCTCTGTTAGAAAAAAACTTTTAAAACATTTGATACTTTATTTTTTACGAAAAAAATCTCTTATTTTAACGAATACGGATGACTGAGCAGAATAGAAATATAAATACTTAAATAAATTTGAAGTACATGCATTTGACAGAAGAAAAATTTCGTAAAAATAAAAAAATAAAAACAATGCCTTATATATTTTTAAAAATTTTGTTTTATTATTACGAACATAATTATTTTAAATACTGATTAAATAATCAGTATTTAATTTAATAATTTAGCGCAAAGAGAAATGACTTTTTTATCAAGTTGTAATGTTTTTTAATTATTTTATTAACTTATTTATGCATTTAATATATTAAAACTGGTATAAAGATTGCTAATTTTTAAAAAATTTCGCCATATTGAACGATTTTAAACGAACATCGCTTAATTCAGCTTGATCTTTCATTATGTACTTTCTCCATTTTTTCTCTCTATGACATTATTGCTATACTATATTTAATTAACACATCGATAATCCAGAATATTTTTGTAATCTGATTTAGTTATATCCTTAGCAATCTTCCTTTGTTTATGTTATTACAACAAAGTTTCGTAAACCATCTCCTTGCCAGTTTTTTTGTGCCTTGTAACACTGAAACGCCTACTGTCTATGTAAATAATTATTTTAGTAGCAACAGAATGGAAACATAACAATATCATCTTGAAAATAACGATTTACACAAGAAATCTGATACTTTTATGTCATTTGTGATAGTTTCAATTCGTGATGAACTTAACTATTCATTATATAAATTTTATTGGTAAATTTAAAATATTCACATCATGTTATTAAAATCAGAACATTTGAAACAATGCTATTTTTAAATTTAGAACTTTGCATTGATTTAATTACTAAATTTTAAACATTTGCATTGACTTTATTATAACATTTTGAACATTATTATCTATTGTTAGATTTGGATCATCTGGATATTTCATTGTTAGATTTTGAATGTTATCATCTATTCTTAGATTTGGATCATCTGGATATTTCATTGTTAGATTTTGAATGTTATCATGTATTCTTAAATCTGAATCATCTGGCTATTTCATCGTTAAATTTTGAACGTCATTATCTATTGTTAGATTTGGATCATCTGGTTATTTCATTATTAAATTTTGAATGCTATTATCTGTTATTAGATTTGGAGCATGTATATCTCTTTCATTGTTAAATTTTAAACGTTTGCATCCATTGATAAATTTTTTACATTTGTATCAACTTTATCATTAAATTTTGAAGATTTACATGCATACCATCATTAAATTAAAAACTTTGGATCAATTGCATTGTTAAATTGGGACATTGAATCGCTTATATTGTTAAATTTTGAACATCTTTTCCGATGCATTTTTTAAATATCGGGTATTTAAATCGATTCCATTGTTAAATTTGATAATAATAAAGATATCAATATTAAAAATATTTCCTGATAAAAAAAAAATCAAAGAAATAATTATTTATTTCCAAGATTTCTAAAGACTACTTTTGAGGATTACAATTAGAAACGGTACAATTCAAACAGAAATATTGATAATTTGCGTACTTCATAAGAAAAAAAACCAATTGTATGAAACACGATGTGATGAACCACCGAATTTACTTTCTAATAAGATCTGCATATAAAGAATAATTGCAGACGAAAAGATGAAGCATCTGCCTAACATCTAGACACGTTACTCTGATTACAGAGATGCCGTATTTTCCTTTGATGCTTCGTTCTGCCTCTTGCTAATTAGCGACGTGGTGTTTTAGACTCAGCACTTCTCATTAAAACTCACCTGTTCATCGATTAGAGATGTAATGATGCATCCTCTTATAACTGTCTTCTCTTCTGTAATTAAAGTGCCTGAGACTTAAGTTTCCTATTACATAAAAGATTGTACTTTATACTAAAATGCATTTTAATTCGCGGATAGTAACATTGTAATCTTGGGATTTAAAACTAAACAGGCGAGAAATTAACGACAGGATCGGATCTAAAATTTACTATCGTTTGCAAATAATTCAATTTTCGAATGCAGGAGTCAGTTTACTTTTAATGATATTCGTATATTAAGAAAATCCCATCAAGCGGATAATATGAAACACTTATAAATTAAGAATGATGAATAATTATAGAAAGATAAGAGAAATTTCAATAAACTTAAATTTTAGTAATTTTAAAATTAAATAAATGTTTATCTTTGTTATTTGCGTATATATATATATATATTCAGTCTTTTGTTATATTAATAAATAAATAAATAGAAAATAGAAAAATTATTTACGGTACGAAGGAGCTTTTGTACATCTCTGTGCAGTTTGTAAGTGCAAAGGTGAAGACACATTACCAGGGGCTTGGCGAGTAGTTTGACAAACTTATCAGAAGGCAAAGAGACTATTTCGCGACATTCACAGTACAGCCAACATCGAAAGAACTACTCTGTGACTCTGTGTAAACCCGATAAGACTCAGTACGAAGTAAAAGTTCTCAATGCGACGTCATGTTAGTCAGAAAGGAAGAAGATATTGGTCTACGCGTTTAAAATCCTAGACTTATCTCCGGTGTGTCAAGAAACACGTCATGCGTGAGAGGAACTCGACGAAAGCGTGAAATCCGATCATCGAATAGAAAGAGTATATTCTACCACTCGTTTATACGTTCGGATAATATTAAGGAAAGTAAAAAAGAGGTAAAAAAAAAGAAGAATAAAAAAAATCACAGTTCACTGCAATCTGTTTGACTTTGTTTCTACAAATTACATTACTTTAAACCAACTAATTTCCTACTTGGTAAAGTGCTAATAAACAAAATTACGGGGAGTTTAACGCTAATTAAGATATTTTAAATGAAGTTGGCCCAAACTTTTTCAATTAACGAAAATTATGATTATATATTTTAATTCGAAATTTAGTAGATTTTAATCGGAAATTTAAATGGGATTAGATATATTTAATTTATTTAAGTGTGTAGGGTTAAGGAAACGTTGTTTAACCGCTAACATCTCGGTACGAAAGCTTTACATGTTTACTAATTTGTCAATCAAAGTAGGAGCAACCGATTTTCTGAGTATTCAAATATTGTGATTCTAACGTGATACAACAGAATATTCGAGACTTAACGCTTGCAGTCGAAGAACGAGTGATTTATGGTACTTTGTTTGATCATCTTTCACTGACTACTACATTTAATGAAGCTTTCTGAATTATCATAATGAAAGACGTTACATCGTAATTTTATCGAATTCAAATCTTACAATAGTCGTAAATTATAGTCATTAATTTACTTTGTGTTTGCCACTAATAGTTTTTCCTTCTTTAATAAAATGTTACATAACACATACATATATATATACAGTATTTATCTTACACATAATATTGATGATGTTTTCTGAATTTAATATAGAGATTCTGCATAGATTAAAATATTTATATTTGTTTATATATGATCTTTCTAAAATCTTATGAAAATCTTATCCTCGAGAGAAGAAAATGCCTCTTTTTTTATATCTGTTTAAAAGAAATTTAAGTTTTCAAAAAAATAATAATAATAACTTTGCTGTAATGAAAAAATACTTAATTATTAAAAATATCCAAGATTTAATATAAAAAAAAAATTAATAAATAATTTTATACTTGTACAGTGTAGTAATTTATTAATTAATTCCTTTATAACAGCTGGATTAACGTAATTCCAAATATTGTTGATGATTATTAGTAACAAAATTTCGATATTAATGACGTTTAGTTGTCAACAAAATTTCAAATATTACTGATGATTGCTATCAACAAATTTTGAAATATTGTTGGTGACTTCACCAACAAAATTACGAGTATTGTTAATGGTAGTACTTTTCATACTATAGTACAGTAAACTTGTACTTCTAAATAACTAACTGTACGCAATAACAGCTTTAATTGTTAAGATATATCGCCATTCCTTTGAGAATTTTTAACGTTAAATCAAAGTGTATTCATTGAACAAACGGGTATTTCTATACAGTTAATGTTTAATGGTTGATTGGAATGATATAACTTAATTTTCGTAAGAGTTTAGTGCTTTTAATCTATTCTAATTAAGATAATCTAGTATGATTAATTAACCGCAACAGGTTTTTTTTTTCAAAGTTAACATGTTTAATCTTCAACTCTTGTGTTATAGGTTACAGTAATTAAACTTTTTATTAAATTAATTATTGCAAAAATTAATTTACTGAATAAAATGTTTTTATTGTGATAAGGATATAAATAACAGAGTTTAAACGAATTTATTCCAGAAATTCAGCAAATTATAATATTTTGTTTTTACTATATAAAAAAGTTTTCGGAAATAATTAGCAGAAATATAATATAAAATGCAAAAAAAATTGTAATATTAGTAATAAAGATAAGGCATATTGCAAAAATTTGCGATATTCACTTAAAAACACAATTTGTTAAACAACAACAACCATAACATGCAACAAACATAACTGCCAGAATGTTTGTTTCTTTTAATTTATTACATGAGGAACGGACATTCCACAAATTACCATAATATTTGTCACATGATATATATTAAGTTATCAATTTAGATGTGAGCAAAATCACGAAAAATAATTGTGATACTATTAATTAACGTTCAATTCAATTTTCTGATAAAAGTTCGTGAAAAATGTTTAATTCCACAAAGTTATTTCTCATTAAATCTTTTATAATTTTTATATTTTTCTTTTTATATTTATCAGTATAATTTTTAGATATTTAAAGTATTTTTTTTACGTTTAAATATTATTTGTTACACGCATTTGAGATGTTTGATTTATTTATAACTTATATTTTTTAAGTGCACTTGCGATCTTTACGAAAAGCAATTATTATATATCAACGTGTTCATTCTTTTTGTCTGTACGTACGAATTTCTACTTGACAGATTTTCTTTTTTTCGAAATTTGGCATTTTGGTTAATTCGTAAAAATCTATCGAACAAATTTGATTTTGATTAAAATATTATTATTATAACAGTTTATTGAATAAAAATATAACTCTAGACATTGAATGAATCGCTCCCGGAAGTTGCTGAAAATCATTATTACGTCGCAATCCTTATGACGTAACAACTATGATTTAACAAAGTATGGTAAATATTTTATATGGATCATTGTTGCGTCACAAAAGGTTGATGATATAAATAAACGTGGACTTATATCCATTGTAATGTTATACTTCTTGTTTGTTTTCTGCTCTATTTTTACTTGGTTTGGTTTAGTATTTTAGTACCGTGTTGATATTGTAAATATAGATTTTTTTTTAATAGGATGATGTGAAAAAAACTACATCTCAATTAGCAATAAATCAGTTAATTAAAGGGCAAACATTTCTATCGAAGCAGGATTAGAATATACAATCAGTCAGCAGAAATTATGGCTGCAGTTCACTCTCCCGAATAAATTTAAAGAAACTTATTATGGCATCAAGAGAAATATTATCAAATAATGTTGCATTCACTTGGAACAACAAATTCACACTTTTAATAAACCAAGAAATAATAGATCATGTATGTTTTTTGCCTTTAATACAGATCATTTAAGAAGTTTTTCATCTCAGAAACAATTTTTATTTATTTATTAATCTAAAAATTAATTTTCTCACATTTTGCTCCAAATATTTCTATTTTGAATAACTTTCAACATTGATTTTAAAACTGGTTAAGTTGCTTTTTTTCCACTGTTACATGGAAAATTCGTTCGACCATTTAACACTACATGCCATTCCCTCTCACGATATGTAATAAAATCTGTGATATTTAATTCATTTTTCCGTGACAGATAAGAATTTTTCCATCTTATGATTATTACAAGTATGAATTGTTCGTATGGAACTTTTTATTCTCTCCATTTTCTATGGTTTATAAAAAAAAGTCACTTATTCTACATAACATGAAATATTATTTTATTAGATGATAAAATGATATAGAATCATGATATCGCATGATATAACTTTATGCGTTAACATTTAATGGATATAAAAATATTTGCTTGTGAATTCAGATTAACTATAAAAGATATATATCATATATATCATAAAGTTTGGACTGTAAATACCAAAGACTGGTATTTACAGACAAATTAATACTTAGAACTGGTGTTTATCTGAGCAAATAAATGCAAACCTTTTATTTTTGCAACAATAAAAAGAAAATATGGAACAGTATAGTTAGAGAATATTGGATGGATATTGTTTAGCAATATTGTTTCTATGTTAAAAGAATGTAGCCTACACACTTTGGTTTACATTATATCATCGAAATATTTTTGTTTTTGTCCTGCAGCATTATTAAAAATTTTAAATGTGATGAAATAATTAATTCAAAATTAATTATTTTTATAAAATATATTGATATATGAACATACCAAATTACTAAGCCGATGAAAAGACTTTTTTCCATCACAGGAACAACAATACGGTTTTGGTATTTTATGACTTGATATCTTTCTGTAATAAAAGGTATCTGATATTTGCTATAAAATTTTATGTTCTTTTATTGGAGGTAAATATAAACTCAAGAAAACTGAATGGTTTTCTGCGATTAACTGTAATTAAAAATTTATATTTCGTTATATGTAAATGTACTAATGTATTTTCAAATTCATTTATGGAAATTTCGAAACTGTGTGATTTAATGAATCAAATTTATCGCATCATATGCTCTCTGTTGAAGAATACCGTGATAATTTTCGTTTTGTAAATTCATATGCTGCATTAACTGAGAAAACTCATTATTCTATTATTCTAAGTCCATTCAATCTTTCAACTTGTTTCCGTGAATATTGCTCAAAACATAATTTTAATTATATTCAACAGTTATTAAAACGTGTAACAGTTTAGAATTTATTGAATAAATAATTGATATTACGTTCTTCTTACTAGAAAACAAGATTAGACATTGAGCAGGAAGAACCTTGTTGCAACTAAAATCCGAATAGGATGTAACATAGGAAGAGCAAATCCTTTCCTGAACCTGGATTCAGAGGTATCTTTACAACCATCTCTTTCAATCCCTTTGACTTTTTCTTTAAGGATATGTATTATTTATTAGCCACGATAAGTGAAAAACAAAACATATGTAAGATGTTTTGGCAGATATCCCTTGAGAGATCTAGCTATTCTTTTAAATTTGTTCCTGCAAACCACTTTTAAGAAGCTAGCTCTTTATTCGAGAATGTAGTGCAACCAAAAATTATTAGATGAATAAAATTTAAAATGCCATTATTCGTCTAATTTTATCCTAAAAATTTGCTCCAGTTTATTAAAAGTAAAAAATGTTTTTAAAACGTAAAAATCACTGTCGTCATATGATTGATGTTATTAGGTCATCCTAAAAGTAATGTCGTTTTAACATTAAGGTTTTTAAGGATATAAAATATATCGTGAATCGGGAGAAGTTGGCCAACTTTTTCTTTCCGATTCTAAAATTCATATTAAATTTGAATATTTTCATTTCATATTTTTTGTACTTACAAGGGTTTTGCATATATGATTCAATCAAAAGCTTTGAACTCTTTACTCGTTCAACAAACTTCATGTTCATTATATTTTAATAGAAATAAATTATTAAATTCTATATAATTAGAAGAATTAAAACAAAATCAGATATTTAAGTATCATATATACATTCGGTGGCCAATCTGCGGTTGGTGAGCCACATGCGACTCTTTGGCTCCATATCATGAAAGTTAGTGAACCTTAGTGTGGCTCCATATCATGAAAGTTAATGAACCTTAGTGTGGCTCCATATCACGAAAGTTAAGAATTAATATAGAATAATCTCTTTTAATTAAAAAACGATGTAGGAGTTATCCGTATAAAATAAGCTATCTCAAACATTTAATAGAAAATGGATTTAACAGCTTTTTTCTAAGGCCTTCATATAAAATTAGCATTAAACATATAATGAATTATTTACTATGTGGGCCCATGCCATATTTTTCATCGTCATTTTTCTATAATCTCCTTTTTAACGTCCTGTCAGGTAGATATAGGCTTACCGTATATCTTGAAGCATTAAAACAATTCATGCTTCCTCTGTTTATATGTTATGCTGCAAGTTTTAAACTTTAGAAAAACCAAACCAAAAACCTCTGCTTGATCGTAATATATGTTCTTATCGTTTAATTGATGAAAATAAATTATAAATACAAAAATTTAGATTAGGCATTCTAATCCTGTAGCAAAAATTGCCATCTTTCTCGGAGATCAGGGTAAGATGAAACTTTTAATCACGTGACTTAAAATGAGTAAATTAGAACGACATTGAAAGCAAATTATTCTATAAAGTATCCACTATACATTAAATTTATTAATTTTTACTATGCTGATATTATTTTGATTAATAATAATACTTCAAAAAAATGACTGTATAATTTTTGATGAAAATTCCAACACTTACTGGGAATTTTTCTCCCGATTACCATCTTTCCCCGATTCATCATAAGTCACTTGCTAGTTTAATAAAATATATATTCCATACAATAAGACCACCTCAGCTTAATAGTATTTATAAATCTTTAAAAATTCATGTTTAGACAAGCTGAAACACGTTTGAGCAAGTACAGTATAAAAATATTATTTTTGGGATGACCTGATATATGATACTTTCCACTTTTAAACTAAAGATTTGTCACATAAATGCCAGCTCAAAAAGCATAAAGTGCGAGAATAGGATATAAAAACTGATATTCTTATATAAAGAAAAAATTCTGTGTCACGATAACATTGTTTAAATCAGAAATTACTCTTCATGGTTAACATAAGCAATGTTTTTACAAAGAAAAATTCATGGATAATGTTCAATGATTCCCTTTTATGATATTTTACCATAAATATTTTCTGATATCGGAGACCTTTACTGATAACGATCTTTAGAAGATTTCAGATAAAAAACAAAAAAAAGTCGAAAATTTCATACAATATTCGTTTTTATCTGTCGTGAATTAATATCCAGAAAAAAAAAATCTTAGATTAATTTATATTTTTAAAACGTTATGAAGCGTTTTATGTGGTTTGAAAAATCACATTTTCTTCAAAAATTCTCATGACAAACGATAAAAATCGAATACCAAAATTGACGACAAACATAATTTTATCGCATTATTTCCGTTACAACGAAGATAAATAATATTTTCTTTATGTTTTCTATAATTATATTTATCTTTCATTATTTCAGCTAGAACCAATTAAAAATCTCATTTATATAAATTCAAAACAAAAATTACTTAACACGTTTACAAAAATACGGCTTTTAACGTATAAATCAAACTAAAGGAACACAAATCATAAATAATAAAAAGCTACCAGCTAGTAATTATTTCATAAATAAATTAAAAGAATTATATATTAGCTTAACAGAATTATTTTTTTTACGAAAAAAAATAGATTCAGAATTAATAGATTCTAAATAAAAAGATTGCACGGACAGCGAAAACTCGTGTAAATAATTTATTATCTTGAAATATCATAAATATCATAAATAAATGGTACACATTTAAACGAACAGTCAAGTCTATAAATATATATATATAGGCTAATTAGAAATAAAACTATTATTTATAGTTACTTTGATTTGCTGTCTTCGAATGCCATTAAAGCAGTTAGCAACTTTATAAAAATAGCATTCATACAGTGGTGTACCAAGGGGACGGAGGGGGCGAATCGCCCCTGGCCCCTTGTTACACCAGAGATCCTCCGAAGAACGTTAAGTTTCGGAGAGCCTGATCCAAGAGGCCCTTGGTACACCAGAGAGCCTCCGAAGAACCTTAAGTTTCGGAGGCCCTGATCCAAGAGGCCCTTTGGATCAGGGGAACCTTAAGTTTTCCCCTGATCCAGAGGGCCCTTGGATCAAGGAGGCCTCCGAAGAACCTTAAGTTTTAAGTATATGTATCTGTATGTAGGAATACAAAGTCCCTTTATTGTTGACATTTTTTATGGTGATCATTCCAATTAGGAGGCCCCAGGGAGACTTCCGTCAGGGATCTCGATAGCTATAGATCCGCCACTACATTCATGCTGTTTTTGAAGCCATTAATTGTAAAAAAAAGAAAAAATAAACAGATTTATTTTTGGTATACCGTAACTAAGTTAATAAAAGAATTCCTCCATAATTTATAATAATAAGAATTAACCAACTTATTGTTCTTTTTATTGAACATTAAAATTTCTTAAAAATAATAAGAAGAATGTTTTTTTTATATATATATTATTATTATTATCTAAACGTTTAAAACTCATTATGGAAGAATTAGATTACAGAATGAAATTTTGTAGTTCAATTATTCCGAAATAAATATCATCTAACAAACAACAGGAAAAAAATAAAATAATAACTAAAGTAATTTAATTATTCAATCAATTAAAATATGTGAAATATTAAAATTAATCTATTTTTTGTTCTTTACTTAATTTAATTGAAACTAACAGAATTAACAAATTAATTTAATTAAATACGTTAAAAACTGTTTAATTTTTAATGAGCAATATTGGAATTTTTTTTCTTTTTTTTTCTTTAAATGAAATTTTTGCATTATTTTTTTTTATTTTTATATATATATTTTTAAAAAAAATACATCTGTGCGAATTATTAAAGTCGAAATTCTTTTGTATATTATTTTAATCAATAAAAAAAATATATATTTTTAAATTAATTTTTTTGCTTGACCACAAATTTTTTGTTAATTAATTTTTTTTAATCTCTATTTTATATATATATATATATATAATTTATTTATTTATTTAAAAAATGAATTATTCGAAAATTTACAGATATAATCTGGAAGTTATAAAGTATTAATAAAGATTTATCTTCATCAGAAATTAGAGTTTATCCAAACTTAAATCGCTATCATTTATCATCCTCAATACTTTAATACAAAGTTTGGAGATAAGTTATAAAGAGTTTTCTTCAGTGATTCTAACCAAATACTAAGAATAGGTGTGGTTTTAAGCTCCTGCTTTAAAACTACAGATCTGAGATCACCAAGGTAAAGATGGAGTAAATGTGGTTTCTATACAACGGCATTTCTTCATCCAAGCAGAACTTTGTCTACAGTTCGCTAATCTGTTCTGAATACCACTAGCTATTTGATGTAATCTTGTTGAATCACGCGAGACGAAAAGTAAAGAAAATTTGTCGAACTATAAATCCCCAATCCATTAAATGTGCATTAGTTAACTGCAAACGGAATCCTGTTTGAAATTATACCAGTGATGACCGATGTATATATATACTTATCCCAGTTTCATATATAAGAATATATAATTATAATTTTACTTACTTAAAAGGTAGAATATTCGTGTTTTAAACAATTAATAAATAGATTGCAACCGTTGATCGTATTTAAACGTCATTATTCATCTGGAAGAAAAAAAAAAATCTCATTTATGACTGGCGATCGATTGTTACAACATAAAAAATCATGGCTGAATTGTTATATGAGACAAACAACAAACCGTTTCATTACTTCGTAGCCGTCTACGGTCATTAAGGCGTTTGCAATACTGAAAGAAATGCGTTATCGATTGTTTTAAACAGGAATTGAAGTCTACTGTATTCTCATTAAAACAAACATTGATTATCACTGTTCTCAGAAAACTCGTCTGAATGACACGTGTACAATGAAAAAAAAAAAAAAGAATATCCCAATGAATATACAACCAAACACACGCGTGGTAAATAAATTATATTTTTATAAGTAAAATTTGCTTAAGCGAATTGTAAGTTACAAAATTAACTTAAAAGTCTCTTCCAGAATATATATATATATATATTCGTCTACGGAATAAAAATAAAATGTGAATATATCGATTTTTAAAAAATTTCAAATTTGACGATTTATGTTCACGATCTTCAAATCTTGGATTTTCTTTGATACTTAATATGATATCCGATCAAAAGCATCTAATATGTAAAAATATGAACCAATACTATGAAATTAGGATATTTGTTAAAACTTAGATGCATAATTTTGGTTGGCATTATTGTTTTATTTTCTTAAATCATCAACGGATCAGTCGCATTTAAACTGCAACGAATTTAGATTAGCATCATTATTTTTTAATCAAGTTGAATAGAAAATTTTAGGAAACATTTAGCAAAATAATAAAATATATATATATATATATCAGTTTTGGTTGAAATTGGTTGTTGAGATATGCCCTGTAGAAAAGTTTATGATGAAACGATATCTTTGTTTTGATCTTATTGTGCTTCATTTTTCAAAAGGGTTTAAATAACATAAGAAACAATTTGCATTCCAGGTTTGTTCCAGATCGTGATGATCTATAAAGATGACACATTTTCTAGAGAAGAGAATCATCTTCTACATCTTTTAATTTCGGCTCGATTAAAAATTTTAAGATTTTAATCGAGCCGAGATTAAAAGATGTAGAAAAAGATGATTCTCTTCTCTAAAAATGTGACATCTTTATAGATCATCGCGATCTGGAACAAATTTGGAATGAAAATTATTTCTTATGTTATTATGTTATTTAAATCCTTTTGAAAAATGAAGCAGAATAGGATCAAAATGAAGAAAAAACAGATATCAATGGGGTTGAAAAAAATCAGTAAAGTGGGGATGCCTTTTCTATAAACACCTGCGAAATTTAAAATATTAAAATCTTAAAATTTTAATCGAGCTGGTAGGATGAGTCAAAAGTGGTTAAACAATGCGATAGAGGTGTTTATAGAAAAGAAATCCCAATTTCAGCGATTTATTTCAACCCTGTTGTGCTGAAATTTTCAAAGGACCTAATTAATTTAAGAAATACTTAGATTCTAAATTTCATTTATAACGGTTGAACGATGCTACCTGTGGAGGTATCTGCGGAGAAGGGAAAAAATAGTTTTTCCCGATTTTTGCAATTTTTAAACTATTAGAATTCTTTATTAATTAATTTTAAGCTCCAAATTTGGCAATCCGTATCCTATTTAATACTTTTCTCGAATATAATTGCCAAATTTTTTGTTCATAATGATTCCGATAACACAAGTCAGTCACTTCCATTCCACTTGAAGAAAAATTTCTACTATAATTATAAATATTTTGTTTATCTATCAATTTATTTATTATAAATTAAGACGAAAATTAAACTCGTATCTCTCTACGTGCAATACCATAGTTTTAATTAATAATAACTGAAGCGTTCAATTTACATTTAGAACTTCATATCTATAATATAAATGAAATCGATGCGCTATAAATTAATTCTGTTAATTATTACGTTTACTAAAATTTCTGTATAATTTACCGAATCTGATATCATATATATTTTACAACTAAGTAACACAAATCTTACATTTTATACCTCGAAATACTGTTACAGATTATTAGTTAGTATTACTACGGTAATTACCAATACCGTATTACAATATTTTCCAAAATAGCAAGTCTTTGTGTTGCAATAGTTTTGATTAAAAATAATAATAATCTTGGAAAAAGTTGACTTTAGTAAATTGTTGAAATATGATGCTCAAGTTCTGAAACACAGACCGAAACTTGTGCAATATTTCAACCAACCTTCTAACAATGACAAATATCTCTAGCAAGACCAAAACAAACAATGTCATAATGAGTAATTATTACTCTTTCCATAGGAAATATCAGAAAGGTTTTCAGTATTTTAACACATCAACCTAATTTTTTTTTTTTATTTACAGAATACTACTTTACTAAATTTTTTATGATTTTCATCAAGAAAGAATAAAATATATATTTTTTTATTTTATTTTAATTATTCATCTTTTTTATATTATTTTTTTTTAACGCTGTAGCTATTTTATTATATCGATTTTTTTTTCAGTGAAAATAGTGAGAAAGTAGTATCAATATTGCAAACTTAATTTAGGTATATTTTATTTTTTCTCTCTACAGGAAGCTAGTTTAACTGATGTGCCAATTTTTTTTTTTTTTTTGTTATTAAATTCTCTAGAAAAGCTTTTAAAAAGTGATTTCAAGATTCTTATTTAGTTTCGAAAGCTATATTTGCATTTGCAGAGATTTCGGTTAAAAATAAAAAATAAAAAATACTTGCAAGTTATGTTTACTGTTACAATTGTTAAATTATGATCAAAATAATGGATAGGACAAAATGTTGCCATATAAATACTACATCTGTCCTATAATAATGGTAGCAAAAGAAAATAAATATAGAACGTAACATTTATTATCGAAAAACTAGAATAAATTAAAAATATTACTCCTAATTTTTATTTTGAGTGTTCAGATATTTTTTGGATTTTTCAATAATTTCATTACTGCATTTTAAACTTGTAGGTAGGATCTCTTGGCTTTGAAGCTTTGCTTTCCCTATATGAGTGAGCTTAAGAACCGAACAATTGCAACTCGATTTTTACTTGAAAACTCTCTTTTTTTTCATCTTATTTTTATAATGGGTTGATATTCAACTGAAATAAAACAATTGATTTCGATCAGCAGATGAAATTAGAAAAACAGTTATAATTTGTAATAATTAGGTTAACCCAAAAATTGAAAAGATGTGTCGGAACACTGATTTTGATTGAAGGCTTTGCAATTTTGCGCTACAACTTGACTTACAACTGTATTTGCCAATAATTCCTGTTTAAATATTCACTTGCTACTATTATTATGGGAGAGAGGGAGTAATTTATAACTTTATCCATTTTTAATTTTATATTCAATTAAGAGGTGTTTAAAACGTATATTATCGACAATGTGTAAATCTTGAACTACTATAAGTTTTTTTGCTTTTTTCCATTTTTGAAACTTTAATTCTGGAATAGCTAGTTAAACAATGTATATTAGGCATTTTCTGAACAAAATTGACACAGCCAAGAAACTGAATGTATCAAGAATGGCAGTAATAAGGTTATAGAAATAGTTTCAGAATATAGCAGCATTGTTTGAAGGACGTCCTCTGTGTTATAAGAGTTATATCTTATGAAGTAAGGAAGTTTTTGAAACAATGACAAGATGACTTATGTACAAATAGCTACTAAACATCTTACAGATATACTTCATTCTCTATTTATTTCCAAACTCTTTGAAACGACTGAAAAGTGAATTTCAAGCTATGATGAAACATGATGAAAATGCTTGGAAACAGACATTTATATTAGGAGACTCTCCCCAATTCAGAAAGCAGCCAAATCCATCACTTGATATTTTTAACAATCAGAAAGAATTTATACTAATCACAATCTTGTGATTGATAAATACACTAACAATTAAACAAAAGTGACATCATCTACAAATTAAATTAAAAATTATAATTTAAATAAAAAGTTGTGCCATCTATGAATTAATGATTTAATCATTAGTGTATTTATCAATTATGAGATGGTACTAACATTATTATAAAAATTTTCATTAAAAATATCAAGGAATTAATTTGGATATATCCTTAAAGTTTGATTTATAAAAAATCTTTTTGAATTGGTTTCATCCGTATGTCATTTTCGACACTAACAAGAGAAGTTTTTTGCATAGATAACTCCAGATGGACTTATTTGGAGAGAGCATGGTACAAGTATCAACCATCACATATTAAAGAAATTGATCATTTTAGAAATGAAGATCTATTGATGGATTATTCTCAATGGTTGCATAGATCTTCGAATTTTGAACCTTTGAATGGACAATGTTATAGAGCAAGTTTATATCCTTGAAGCATACATTCTTCCATTTGCAGATGTTTCAGAATTCAAAACATCTGCAAATGGAAGAATAATTTAACTGGTTAATCCAATTGAGCATGCATAGGATGCTGGTGGAATACAGATTGCTGCATTCAGTTCTCTTCCCAGAAGAATTATTTGATCTTAAGACTGCCCTTTTGTATAAATGGTCATTAAAGCCATCAAAACTGAGGAATAAAATTTCACGTTTTATTGTTCTTCCAAATGACTATGGAGAAACTTAGATCATAACCATCCATCCATTGAAAAACAAAACAGGAACCATGTTTATTTTAATTTCAGGAAAAGATAAATAAAATACTTTGTTTGCAAATTTTGATGAGGTATCAAATTAAAAACAAATAGTATATATTGTAGAAAAAGGATTTTTTTTTAAGTATAAAGATGATACTG
>WUQG02121459.1:0-22835 GCA_011317285.2 Androctonus mauritanicus | reverse complement strand
CGCTGACAGTGCCATTTTTCCCGCAGGAGCAGTCCTGGCAGGACTTGGGGGAGCACGACATGGTGAGGATAGTTGACAAGTAACCCCCATGGATCGCGGGGCGTGGGATATATAAGAGTCCCATCAGAGTGATCACAATCAGCCGAAAAGTGGACTCGACCCCAATGCCGAATCCGGAGATTCTCCGATGGCGAATTATCGGCCTGCCGATTAGGGCCGGTGCAGTTCGTAGTATTACGCCTCAAAGGCGATATCTACTTAAGTTCTTACTGGAATAAGCGTTTATGATTGCGAAAGAGATTCAGGATTCTCTACACACAGAGGTAGCCCCGAATGCTGACATGCGCTTCAATGATCTAGGTATCTATCTCCTGTTCAACAGTTAAGCAGCCCTATATTGCAAACCAGGAAGCAAGAATTATTTGAAACATTTTGGAGAATGGGTGATTGCAGCAAACAAAATGCCTACATCACTGGCTTGATGAAATGTCAACCATATCAATCTATAGGTGTCACCAAGATTCTACTCACAGTCCAAAAACATACCTATAAACATTACATCCCAGTCAAATCTGACATGATCTGTGTCTTATGGGCATTTAACTTATTTGATGGGAGATGCACAAGGTTATTAAAAGCTATCAGGGAGAATGCAGAACAAGGAGCAAAGAAGATTGGAAAGTGTTTATCATCTGCCACTGATGTTAACAGAGACTTGAGTAAAGGAGACATTAGTAGTTTTCCAAAATAGACAAGTCACTATTTCTCGACATAAAGATCCACACAGATTGTATCTCAATGCTGATTTAACTGTGCGAAAAATATATGACATACCATCAGAAGGATGAGGCAGAAGATTTATTTGTTGTACCCTAGCCATGCCTTTACTGAACCAATCAAGAAGGATATAGTATCCTTCCATTCATTCCATACATTTACAAGTTTTTCAACAACATACCAATAGTAACCTCCACACAGCCAGCAACAGACGATGATGACATTGTTTGAGTAATGATTATCATTATAGTTAGCCTTGATTGTTGTTCTATAAATAAAAATAAAAACATTGAAAATAATCTGAATAATAATAATATTCTATTGGTTTGTCATTGAGGGGGAAAAGAGGACTTTTGGTGCAATAGCTTGTAATACAAGAGGTGAAAGAAAGGGTTGAAAGGGCAAATGGTGTAAGTACATTGAAACCATTGTTGCAGCCATTGTAGATTGCATTCAATACAGAACATCATTACAGAAATTCCACAAGTTTGTAGTATACATTGTGGTGGTATCATGGACATTCAAGTGGCTGGGATTTTTTTGTTAAAAAAACTTTAATAATTCATATCTCCAATTGGGGAAAATGCTTCTATCACTTGCGTAATAAGTGCCTCATAAGTTGCATTAGATGAATGATGATTCACATGAGAGAGCTTCAGATATAATCCATAAACACTTTCCTGTGGGTAGAGAGCTGAATTCAGTTCTTTCACCCATGTGTTATGTATGAGTTAGTATTAAATCCTCTTGTCCACTAGTGGCTTGCCATACTTCTAGCAGGATCCTTTCCCTCTTCATGCTGTCCTATATTTTATTATTTTATCCTTCATTTATCAAAGGATTAAACCATGAATATTTCTTTTTCAGTAAAAAACTATAAACAGGTACTTTCTTCTTTTTGTCCAGGGACTTGCCACACTTTTGGGAGAAATCTTTCTGCTTTTCTGATGTTGTCTTCTAATCTTTGTTTCTTCAATTTTCCATAGAGAACCTCTTAGTAAGCTCTATTTTTCATTCCCTATTTATAAACAGTACAGTATAACAGGCAATGAGAAATTCAAATGATGATGATGTGAATAAATTTTATTAAACTTGTAAAGATAAATTATTTTAAAAATCATTGATTAATAATTTTACAGAGTATTTCTGATGATTATTAGTTTTACTTCACTGATAATATGTTTGCAACTATGACAACCAACTTCAATTTATTTATTTATTTGTTATTTTCTTTATTAATGATTAAGGCTACATACTCAATAATAAAAACCAGTATATCATTATTAAACATGAGAAATGATAGACAGATGCAAACTTGATAAAATTTAGTCAATTTAACTAGACAAATACTCTCAGAAACAAAATTGATAAATAATTTCTATGAACCAGGACAACTTTTTACATTGTGATATTGATGCTTAAAACATATCTGGGCAATACTGATGTCTGAATTCTTCTTAATTTACATAACGACAATTAATCCATCTAGATAAAGCTTATTATCCTTCACTGCTGCCATCTTTGAACTGTCGTTTCTTTCTTCATGGACTAATGCCCCTTCAAACTAGATATGTCAATTTTATGGCTTAATCTTATACTTTTATATGGCATAAAAATTTTCATGATTTTTGTTCTATTTCTTGGTTTATGTATCTTATTTCATAGTTATTGCTGAAAAGATTCAGTAACAGCCTAAATATTCACAACTGTTCTAAGTGAAATTGCTCTAAAAATTTATTGAAAAATATTATTCAGTAGAGATCATGCCATGTTTTATCAAGATACAACTAGCAAGTTCAAATATATGATTAGTTTATTTGTTTATATAAGAAATATCATTTTTATACATTTAACACTCAAAAATACAAGGGTAAATTTTTGTCATCAGAATATCAGAAGAAAAATATCTAATTTTGCAATGCTGTTGTTTATGCAAATTTTAGAGAAATTAGCATTCAGTTCTGGTTGACTGGAAATGAGAAAAATTAAATACTTTTAATTTTTTATCTTTTTTTTCAAGAAAGATTTTTAAAAGCCAATTTATTGTAATGCTGTTAATTATTTTGTAATTTAATATAGAACAATTTTTTCATAACTTTTAACATAATTTTTTAAATAGCAGTAAGAAATATAGGTATCTATAACTTATGAAGTTTTTAATACAATCAATCTGTAATATACTCCTCTGATAATTTTTTTAAATATTGTATATATTATTAGTCTAGATTTAAAATTTATCATTAACAGCACTTTAAATAATAATGTTTGCAGTCTTTAAGTTGTCCTCATCAGATGTATGCACTGTAACAGCTGAATGTTTTTTCTTGCTACATGTGACAAAAAACTATAGCAATTTATTTAATGGATGAGGAAGAAATTTTAAGTTTTTTCAAATATTAAGATATGACCTGAATACTGACAATATTTGGAGAGATTTTTATATCTTTTAATTTTTCATAATCCAGATTATAAAAAAATAAAGTAATAAGATTGTACTATAGTTTTATTAAGTGCTTATGATTTTTATGATGAAAAAATTAAACCACAAAGTATATTAATATTAATAAATTTCTATTGGGCATTACTATCATATAGATTTAAATAGAAGCAGTAGTTTTATTGAAACATTTACAATCCATTATATAAATTACAAAAATAATTTTGTGAAATTTTTTGTAAAAATTTTCTTCTAATGGATTTAATTTTCCTTACTAATGCAAATTTATTTTGTTTTAAATACCAGTGAAATGATTTATTGTATAGATTATAAGAAGGGAGTATTTAAAATTTTTTTTTGTTATTATTAAAATAGAAAATCATTTGATATAAGTAGTATTTAAATTATATTTTTAGGTAATGGAGATGGTTCTGCTTTATATAGTCAAAGAGGAGTTTCTAGACCAAATTTGCAGTCTTCACTCCGGACAACACATCCTATTGGTAATCACAGTAATGGTATGAATAATAATAAGCAGCGCATCAATAGGAGATAGATATAATTGGAACACTAACTGAAGCATGAAGCTTATATAACAATGAATGTAATAACGGACTCACTAAGGAATTTTCCAATGAATTCAGTGGGAAAGAGTTCGGACATGTTAACAGAAGTGAGAGAGTAGAAATAAAACAGAGGACAATATATAAACATATATTTTCAGTGCCTGTTTTTATTTATAAAGTGTTTTTTCACTTGTTTATTGAAAAACGTCATTCAAATCATTTGTCAAACCAAACATTTTTAGAAAAACTTGTACCAATTTAAAATGCAAAGAATTTCTGTGATATATCTATACATATATACATACTTTGATAGAAGTCTTTGTTTTATAATTTGTAATTATTATATGCACATATTGTTAACTATTTTATGGCTGAAATATCATAATTTAATTTAAATTTGTCTACAGTAAGAATGTCATGTACATAAATGGCACAAATTATGTACATAAATTTGTTAGAGAAATTTTGGATGAAAACTTTTTACATCATGAAATAAATAAATTTCTATAATTGTCTTTGTAAGTTTATTCTCATATATATTGATCCACTGTTGATTTTAATAGAAAAAATAAAAATCTCAGTATTTTTGTAAATGATTTTTACTGTGTATTAAAAATTCATCTACTAGTAAATTATTGTTACCTGATATACCTCAGTTCATTCAAGAATATGATGATTCAATCATTAAGTTATGTTCAAATTTCATTCGAGAATATTTTTTCTAGACTTATTTGATACACTTAAAATGTTCACAATACAAGATTTATCAGAGAAAATGAGAAATGAGGAATAATAATGGAAGAATTCCTGAATAAGTTATCAAATGATCATGAATTTAAAATTCAAAAAAATTCATCTTTACAATAGAATTAAAATAAAAATTATGGAAAAATAGAAATATAAAATGTGTGTGTAATAGAAGGTATGTGTACAATAGAAAAAATAGATGCTTTAACTTTTGGTTAGTAGTATGTAGAATTTTATATTCAGTTTCCTAATTGTGTATAAAACTAAGGTTATCCTGAAAACATTTTTTTATATGATCATTGGAAGCTAATAATTATTTTTTATTCTTAAAATAGATATTTAGATTATTTATTGCCAGAAAATTTAGGATTTTTAATTGTGATAAAATCATTTAAAATTTTACTAGTAAGTTTACCCATTATAAATAGTCTAAATATAAATATGTATTTACTGATACAATATTGATAATAGAATTAATTGGTAGTGTATATATTTCACATGTTAAAATAATCTATTGAAAATATGTAACTATAATACTGATTTTTATACTGTTATACTATATTATTAATATATTTGTGTATAAAATAATTCTCAGCATTTACATTTAAAATTATTTGGCTGACTATATAGCATAAACATTCAGCCAAATTACAAAAAAAATAAATCTTAGTATAAAATAGCTTAATAATCAGTTTAAAAAAAATTTATTTAAATTCTGTTTTGTAAGTTTGAAGTACTTTATTAAATTTGTTGTTCTGGAAGATTTATGTAAAATATCAAATCACATTTTGAAGTATGTATTTCTTTGCTGAAGATGCTCTTCAGCATTCTAGTAAGCTATGATCTAGTTAGTTATTACAATAGTTAAATACATAAGGTGATCCAAAAGTCATCTATTTTGAAAAAGAGGAATTTTAAAAAAATCAAAACACAAAAATAAAAATAAAAAAACACAAAAGTATATATTATTCATATATTACTTCATATAATATGAAATTAAAGTAAACAGCACTGATCAGGGGGAGAATTTCATTACAAATGTTTTTGATCTCCTGAGTAGGTTGAAAAAGTTTCTATAATAAAATTTCTCCCCTAATCAGTGCTGCTTATTTTAAATATATACTAAAACAAAATGAATATTTTAATTCATTCAAATTAAGATTTTTTTTGCTTGGGGTTTCATTAAATTTGAAGTGTATTGCAGAAAAATTAGAAATCTACCTGATATTTTTGTAATTAATGCATTCATAACCAATTCATTCTGTAATCGCTACAGGAGTTAAAAAAAAAAATGCTTCTGAAATGCTTGAAAATATTTTGCAAAACTGTTTAATTTCTACCAATCTCAAAGCAATAATGTTTACCACATAGTAGAAAATTTAATTATTAGATTCTATTTGATTTCATACATTTATTTAAACAAATTTTTGTTTATCTCTAAAACTGACTTTTTGGACATCCTGCTATCTAATTGACAGCTTATAAGTAAAACTAGCAAAAGAACATATTGTATTTCTAAAATCCAACTTATAAACATCAAAATGTCTTCAAAGAATTCCTGATTATATTTTTGATGATAAATATCACTATATAATAATTGATAAAAATGTTGGCATTGTTTATCTTCATTGATGACAGAAAAGTATACAATGCTTGAAAATTTATGGGGTGCAATGGTGTTCAAAGAAAGTGCTTACTGTTTAAGTATTGTATATGACAGTATCTTAGATTGCATCGGTTATGATTGGCATGTAATATTAAATCATTATCTATATATTAGCTATTATTTTTAGTATATAAACATATACTGCAAGAATTGATTATACCTTGTTTTATGTCAAAATTGCAACAAAAAGGGGGAGCAAAATATCACCATCATTAATGATTATTAATCTTTTACTTAATACTTAGATCACAACTAGAAATATAATGTAATATACATTGCAAAAGAGAGAGATGTGAAAATTCCAGGTGACACTTTTTTTAGATTTAGGAATGGAATGGTGATTAATCTTCAAAAGCATAAGGCTTCATTCTAAGAGAAGCATATGGGCAACCAGATACTCCATTCTAAGAGAAGTATATAGGCAATGCACTTGAGACAGAAGCTTCTGATCAGTTAGTCTCTCTGAAAATATACAGATCAAAACAATAATTTTAACTTCAAAATTTATCTTGGGATTTGTTTGACTAAGTTGCAAGTCTTAGAACAAATTAATAATGTAAGATGAGATATGACTGTATATATAAAAAAGAAAATGATAATTATTTTGAATTTTCTAATGATTTATTCACAAATGATTAAAAAGTTAATATTGTTGAATTTTTGAAAGAAATTTCTAGATAACATTTTTAAAAAGGAGAATGTTACTTAATTTATAATTTTTTAATTCTTTAAAATCAGTTGAAGTTCATAGCCAAATCATAAAATTAAAAGTTGATCAATCAATATTTGTTTCATGCTAAAATTCAGTGATTGATATAATTTTATTGTAAGAAAGAAAAATAGTTATATTAAAGAATAAGTGCATAAGTTTGTCAGATTACTACATAATAAAGCAGTTGCTAACCATCTTGGAAGATCTGGATTCAATTCAGCATCACACATTGTTTTTCAGGAAGGATGTGACTCTGGGCTTATCATGTTAACTAAAACTAATTTAATAAGCATCTAAAGACATGTACACATGATAAACAATGAAAAAAATTAAGAAATGCTGGTATCTGTTATAACTATATTTGCTTCAATCAGTATATGTTTCTTGAAAGTCAGAATCTGTATCTCTATATAAGTCAGAGATTGACTATACAAATGTTACAAAATTTCCATTATAAATTAAAAATTATATTATTAGTTATATACTAAACATAAATTTTTTGTTTGATTAAAAAAAATTTATAAATCAGTTTTTCAATACTATTAGATATAAATGTATATACAGGTAATCCTTGACCTATTGACCACTTGCATTTATCAATGGAATTGCTGTTTATGTGATTGATCAATGCAATTGAAGAGTTTGAGTTCCTATCTGAAATACAAAAAAGCATCCTTTTTGTCTGGTTCTTGTATTTTAGTGTTTAAATTTATTGCAATAAAATTGAATGTAATAAATATTGGTAGTCAGCAAGTCATAAATTTTTGGCATTTCAAATCAAACGTTATAGGTCAAGAACTACTTGTATGTATCATTGTTTACTCTGATCACAAACAAGCAAACAAACATATGCAAAAAAATTGAATTTGCAAAAGAAATTTTCCTGAAAATTTGTTATGCATACCTTTTCTTAAAGAAAATTTAAACTTAATTAAAAGAAAAATTTTTTAATATTAATGGATAATCTCCAAAGTTTTTTAATTTTAACTAATTTTAGAATACTTTTTTCATCACTGATTTTTAATAAATTTGATTATTATTGCAAATATATACTATATGAGGGGAGGTCAAAAAGTTCTTATCCTCATCATGATGCAGCTACTGTATATTAGGAATTTGAAATTTGGTCCTCCAACTCTTCTTTCTCTACATATCCACCTCATAGGGTCACACTTCTCACATCTATGCACAGTTATTTGATCCCATCTTTGTGACAGATTTTGAGGCAAACCAGTTCTCCCAGCAATAATGACTACCTCATCATTAAAGAAACTGCTTCTTTATAAATGTTTTTCATATTTCAAAACAGGAAGTCTGAAGGTGCCAGGTTGAGAGATACAGGGGATGGGGCATGATTTTGTAGCCCTATTTTGAACTGCTGAAAAGTAACTGTTTCTGCAATTCTGTATGCAGGTGCATTGTCAATTAGCAGCAACATCATCTTTTGACAGCAAACCATATCTTTTTTCCTTGATACTGTCCTGTAACTTTTGTAACAAATTCCTATAGCATGCCTGGTATTATCAATCCTTTTTATAAATATGTCAATATGGCATCTTTGCTGAATCAAAACACAGACAATATGATCTTACTGGATGGCTTTCTCTTGAGGCATCCTTTACCACTAGTGTGACCATATTGAAATTGGTTCCATTGTTTCACAATTTTGTGTAATGGATATTTCTTGCCATTGACAGCTGATATAATTTTGTAATTATTATTACAGAATTGAATAACATTTTTTATGAAATTGTTACTGCAATTTTTTTTTTTATAAATTATTAAATGATAATTTATTTTTAAGTTTTTAAATATAAATTTCCCATTTCCATGTCTTTAGTAATCAATTTTCATTATAAGCACAATAGTCTTCGTATAATATCAGATTTAAGTTCCTGAAAATCATGATATTAACTGAAACCAAAAACTCTATTGATAAACATATAAATTTACCAGTGGATAGATTCCTAATTTGAGCCTGGATCCTCTGAATGGAAAGTTTAAAGCATTTGCGCCCAGCCAATCAGGTTGAATGTTCCTGTATGCTATATAGTTTAATTAATATATTGTTCATAAACAATATTTAGTTTTCAGCACTTCAAGCAGGAATAATTTATATTATAAAATACTTTATTCACTTATAGTGAATAAAGTATTTTATAATATAAAAGAGTGAAATAAATTATTCCTGTTTGAAATGCTGAAAACTAAATGTTTATAAGTAAATATGGAGCAGTGTAATCTGTTGAATCAAAGCAGTTCATAAACAATACTGTTTATTCAGTTAATGCTCATATAAAAATATTGTTACCTTGTTTTTTAAAATTATAGTTTTCCATCTCATTTTTTTTTTCTATTTATTATGAGAGAAATGTAAGAAAACAAGGCTTTATTCCACTTCAATGCATTAAAATTTTTAAATAATTTTTTTGGTAACAATAGCAAAATGGCAGTGAGATGTTAAATGAGAACTATTGTATAGATTAATATTGTTTCTACTTATTTTTATTTTACTAAAAGTTTCTATTTTATTTATATTCTTATAGTAAATACAATTTATTTTTTAGTTTGTACTGTATTATTTTAATAGCATATTAATATTAATTTTTTTTTATATTACATTATATCCAATTCATCTATTTCTATTCTATTCTGTTTGAGCTGATTCAGATGGAATGAATTTTGTCTTTGCTTATGGAAATGAAATGTCGAATTCACTATCATGATTAATATATAAAATCATTAGTTATGTATTCAGATTAAAGAATATATTAAATTATAAATAGTAAAAACATAAATCAATAAACTACGTAATATTTTTATTACCATATTAAAAATATCTTATGCAAAAATATACATCCACAACCCTTATGCAGTTTCCTGCTTTTCACTATACAAAACTTGCCACTGACATCAAAGAATTATGTAGATAATCTACATAACATGCATACCAGTTGGAAAGTGGACGATTTTCCATTATAAAAATTCATTTTTGGAAATCTTTGAATTCCAGTGTATTATAAAAAAAATTTTAAAATATTAAAATTTTATAGTAACAAATTGCATTAAAATCACAGCACTATAAACATAAGTAGTTCTTTAAGTATTTTCCATTCATGTTAAGTACCAAAAATTAGAATATTTGTACATTTTATGGAATGTGTTCTTACAATAAGATTACTAATTGATTTAGATTCTTCATATTTGTTTCATCATGCCATAAGATTTCTACCAAAAAATGTAAAAAAATAAAAAAATAGCTGCAATCTGTACAATATGGCACTGCAGTTCATTTTTGCAAATAATCCTAATACTTTGGAATAAAAAAAATGGTCCGCTTTGTCAACTGTTACCGTGATCTACAGTCCTCATCTTTAAGAGTTCATTTTAAAAATGTCTTTAAAAGAGGCACTTTCACAGAAAAAATGAACACAAAAATCTACACATATGAAAAAATAAGGCACTTCAGCATGGATATGTACAACAAATGCTGGCAAATTGGTCCTTTCGTCATAACTTTCTTTAATACCACACTGATGTCCTTTTGTACAAATAGCAAATTGGCTGCTAAATAATGCTTTGAGAGCACTGAATTGTGAATTTGGCCATCAGAATAGAAAGTCTGACAGACAGCATTTATAACTGTTCTGTTTGTTTTTTCATGCATATGCATTGCATGGAATAAAGTTTTCACACTGTAGTTTCACTTCTACAATGATTCAATGGTTGAAGTTCGCGTTTCAATCTATCATAATCATTATAATATTCATGTTCATCCATATCTTCGTCACTGCTATTGGTTCTTCGTGGTAATGATTGCGTATTAATGTAATCATGATCCCTATTCATTATGTGATATTCCAAATTATCTAATCCTTGAACAGGTGATTTAACAGGAACAAAATCAGGCATATAACAGGAATAATCTTTGGGATGAACATCAGAAGGATCTGTAAAAAAATTCAAACAACAACCAAATTATATTAACAATTATGAATAAATAATAATTGTTGTTAATTACTAACAGAAAATTTATTCTTCGAAAAAATAATTTGTATAAATATTATTATATTTATAAGAATGTGAATTAAACAATAATTTTATTTTTAAAAAATTTTCAACAAATATACAATAATAAAATAAGAATCAACAAATTAATTTTGAATGGGTTAATAATTTACTGAATTTGTCTATATTGTTTGTATAATATATATTTAATGCAATGATTATTATTATTAATTTATGATAAATGTCAAGTTCTTTTATCTTATCAAATCACTATTTACTGATACTTATGTTTAAAAACAAAGTGAAATTAAATCAACTTTCATAATATATAATCTACTGTGTTAATAGTTTTTTCCTAATATAATTAAATTTTATATATCTCTTGGCAAATTCAAAATTGAATTTAGCATAATCTTCCAATTTCTGTTCAGAAGCTTAGGTATCTTGAATTACATCTATCATAACATTCAGCAGTGTATTTGCCTGGCAGCCATTTTTAGAATCAATCATCACTGGCCAATATCCATGATAGATTAACAGAAAAATTGGAGGGGGTTCAACAGGTCATACCCAGACCCCTCCTGAAAAACAAAGTATAAAATCTGAATCCTTCAAATAACTGCATTACCATGTGATATCTATTCAGAAATAAACAAACAAAAAATTGTGCAAAAATCTTTATTCTCTAATTCAATTAAATCTGAACTTAACTCTTAAAATTTAATAAAATAAATTGAAATAAAGTTGGATGTCAATAATAAATTTCCTTTAAACTTGAAAATATTAGCAAATTTAATATTAGTTTTTTAAAGTTGAAAATTATTTAATCATGATTGATTAAAATTATGAGAACCCAGATCAAGCTTATAATTATGCTTCATATATTGAATTTAAAAAATTTTTAATTTTTCAATAATTTAGAAATTTAAATTTGTTTTTAGATTTTTTTAATTAAAAATTTTAATCCATTTACATTTATCATATAATAATTTTATAAATATTGATTTGATACCTTTTTGTTTATTATAAAAATAATATATTCAGAAAAAGTATAAATTCTCATGTTAGTTATATTAATTTCCATGTAATTTAAATTTGTTGAGACAATTTTCAATTAATATGTAATTCATTGTAACTTATGCATTTTATTTAATATTTATTTTATTATGCATTTTAGAACTAAATTATGAAACGTATATGCATTTTAATTAATTTTACTTAAGAAGCTAAAGCTGACTAGAAAAATTAAAAATATTTCCAATAAAATATATTTTCTGCCTTTTCCTAAAGAATTTGTAGCATTTATTTTATAAATAAAACAAATTAATCATATAAACTTTTTCATTGCTTCAATTTTATATATTAGTCAGGATGCTTGGTACTATCTGAGCATTTATACTGTTTCCTATTTATATAGAACAACAACTCCATAGTTATATTATTATTGAATGTATTTGTGATATCACTCATTGTGATACTATATATCTGTTACACTTGTTATGTCATCTATTGTTATATCACAATGTTGTTATGATGACAAATGTTGATGTCAAATAATGTTGCATGCCAAATAATATCATAGTAATGTTATGATGGTTTTATCTTTTTAATTAATTAAACATTCAATTACAGCACTGAGATTTTAAAAATATTTTTTAATGTATTTCATAAAAATTTAAACAATTTAACATACCCAACTTTAAGAGAGCCAATATTAATGGTTTTGCAATAATGATAGCCATGCTAATTGACAACACTTTTTCAATTATTTATTTCATTTCATTTCAAGAATGTTTCTTGAAATGTCTGCAATGAAATTACATAGCATAATAAAATTTATTTTGAAAAAGCATTTGCACAAATTTCTCTAACTGCATATTTAATATTCCAGAAAAAGTTGGAAATGGCCCTCATCTAGTAATCTATAGTTTATGAAAATGACAAGAAAATATAATAGATTGAAAAATTTCTGCAGTCAATGTAGCATTATCAGGATAATCATTGTTTTATATATCATGACAATATCCTATCTCCCATCCATCTGATCCCATTTTCTCCCATTTTTGAAAACATCTTACTTGGTAATAAAAAAATACCCAAATTTGAATAAAAATGAAAAGAACATACATTTTTAGTGAAATCTTAAAATGTTCCCTATCCAGGCAAATTTTAACATGTTTGTTACTGCAATGCCCAAAGTTATCATAGATGTGCTGCCAAATTTTCAATGCCACATTCCCATTTTGTGAGGATTTTATGGTTAATAATAATTTTTAATAATATTAAAAAATTATTAGATAGTTACATTGCTCAAACATCTTATCATCTCTAAATATGTTTTATTTCATTATTTCAATATCTAATGATCTAATTTCAATTAAATTACTTTTGATTTAGTTTTGCTAGATTTAATTTATTTATTACTGCAGCTGACTTACATAAGGGATATATATGATAGCAGCCATTTCAAAACTCATTATTAGCATTTGACACCTTGATGGAGTTATCCAGAGGATTAAAGAATAAGATTCAATAATCTGGATCCTTTTTTAAAAATTTGAAAATGTGATAACTGGAATTAAATTATAATAATCTAACTGAAAATCTAGTATACTTCCACATCATCCAGTGATTTTGATTTAGAGAACCTGATTTTCTAGTGCACTGTAATATATATTTTGTATTCAGTATGAATGAAATTCAGTATTCTATAATAGATTATTGGAATAGAAATGGAATAAAAGGATATATCTTTCTGGAATGAAAAAATCAAAACATTTTAACTAGTTTTTATTATTCATATTTTATAGATATAATTCCAAAATTTAAAAATTATCTAAGAATATGAATATGATAATTTAAACTGAGTGATAAGTGGTTTATAATAGGTTATCACATTCTTTATTACTTTGATTACAGATATCAAAGTTTTAATAGTATTTCTTTACATTAATTATTCTTCTTTAAAACTCTAGCTGCATACATTCATACATACATACATACATACATACAGTCAAATTTTAATTATCTGACATATATGAGGAAGAAGAGTGGTCAGCTATGCCAAAAAATTGGCTAAACAAAGTACTTATACAATCAGAAAAGGAATATAAACATCAGTCAAGCATATCAGAAGACCAACAGTAAGCTATAAGAATTTGATATGTCAGAGAGTGAAAAATAAAATTATTTTCTAAATGCTTCATAAAAGAACTGTATTATGTTTTCTTTATTTTTAGCATTAATTCACTCATATTAACTTAAATGGCATATCGTTTCATCATCAAATATGATGTCATTATTCAACTCAACATTGATGGTGATAGCAACCATTTTTGATAGCCAAATTGGATACTGCTATCCAAATGAGATGAATATGAAAAGATATACTTGATCCGTTATTATCCAGTTAGCTTGTGAGTGTTGATAGCATCATCTCTCACTAATGAAAACAAATTTTCTGTTTCAGTGTCCTTGTTATTTGATTGGGAATTTCTTTAAAAAAATATAAACTATGCAGTATACTTTGTATCATTGTGAGACTATCCTATCTACTTTTCTGGCAATAAACTTGCCAGAGGCAAATGAACTACTGAACTCGTATTTGATCAAACAGATTCCCACCTATTAGTCATTCAGGTAATCTGAGATATAGCAACCAAATCTCTGATGTTTGGCTAAAGTAAAAGATATAATTAGGTTTCACTGTATTGATGATAGTGGTATTATAAAATTAAAGATATTTTATTATTACATAGTTTATCATTGGATCAAATCCAATTATTACAGTTTATAGTAATTCATATTTCATGAATAAAATTTCTAAATATAATAATTAGCATTACTTACCAATAAATTTGGTATCACCAATGAGATCCATATAGCCTGCTGAATGACCATGTAATTGTGGAGAAGGCATTAGGTAATCATCTTCATCTACTTGTAATTCCAACTGTCTTGTTTTTGTATCTTTTGGCAATGTTGAACAGTTGTATATAGAAATACCATTATCTCCTTCTTTAAGAAAAATTAAAATATTAATTTTAAAATTATGCCATATTTAAATCATATTACTATATTAAAAAAAAAGGTATAAACCTTTATTTAAAACTTTAAGTGGATCAGAACAATATCGAGAATTAATACTATTTGTCCATGGATGTCCAGGTAAGTTATTCATATTAGTTCCTTCAAGATAAGAATATTTGCGATTTGAATGATTGTGATGATTAGGAGAATTGTTAGGTGACTCATTAGTTAATTCACTATCAAATCCTCTTTCATCCATAAATTTCTATAAAAAATAATAAATTTATTAAGATATTTATTCTCATGTTAAACATAAACAAATAATAAATTCAATATATCTTACAGTGACTGGGGTAGGAGGTTGAGCTGTATCTGTTGTAGATGGCTGTAATTTTGGTTGCAGATATTCTTCAGCATCCATTATAATTTCTGGACCTTCATTAGGCATACTGAGTGTACGAATTAATTCTTTTTCATCTTGGGGAGTATAACTTGGTAAGCGCATCAATTTATCTCCTGGTATCACCAAATAACGACCAGGATCACGAGCCATTTTCGCAAATTCATCAGCAAGTTCTTTAAAAGAAGGTCTTGATTCTGCATCTAACATCCAACCTATTTGCAAGCAAATTAAAAACAAAGCTATTATAAATATATGGTATATTTTTAATTTCTTTTACATACATATATAGACAGTTGACCTCTATACAGTATGAGTGATACATTTTGTGTTATGTGGATCAGTGTTATACAAGCTACAGGTAATATGAGACTCACAATATAGTTGTGTTAATTGAATACTATTGCAATTTTTTGTCACATAGAAATTTATGTTATACATGAGTCTACTATATATATATGCTTTATAATATATTTTGTAATATAGAAAATTTATTAAAATTTTCCAATAATAATTGTAGCATAATAATTTCAAAAAGATTAGATTCAATTTGATACAAATAATAAAGATCTTTCTGGAAAAATTATTTTGAAAGTTTTCATTCCTAAATCTTTGGAGTAAAACATTCAAAACATAAAATGAAAATGCTTTTATTTTTCCATAAGAAATCTTGAATCCATATATTAAATTTGATGAGACTATCTCCACCAATATCTTTGTGTATTTAGTGAAGATATATACATGAAAAGTGCTTTAAATTATGAATGTTAAAATTCATAACTAAAGAGTCAAATTTTAAAAACAAATATATTCTATTTTTAAATAGAATATATTTGTTTTATCAAGAATTTTATCAAAAGATCTTTAAAATGTTGAATCATATAAGATTTTTATTTGAAAGAAAATCACGCCTCTAAGAAGCCACAACAGAGATCTTTTGTAGTTGAGCCCTTCAAAAGAATAATTAATTCTTTTAAAGGGCTCACCTACAAAATTTATATTGTATCAGAAGTTTCCAAAATCTCTCTGCACTTAAATTACAAACTAGATTTCATATACATATGCCTAATTAAGAAAACCATAATACATTGTCTAATCTTTATTAATATCCAACATTGGAAACAACTTTAGTTTGATTATTTGAACTACAGATTTTAACAATCATTATTTTATTTTTTAAATTACAAAAAAATTATATTATTTTTAAATATTTTAACTGAATTATCCGAATTTCCATTTATCATTTTAAATGGCACCTAAATATACTGAATGAATATTTTTTAGACTAAAAATATTTAAATGAATAAATTATTATTTTATTAGAATAAAATTAATAATAAGATATATTTAAATTTTAAGTGTATATATATATATATAATATGTAAAAATTTTTGAGCATGTTTTAATTCTATATTTCTGATAATTTATTATTATTATTATTATACATAATGTATTAAATGATTGAACATTGTTCTTTGATAATATATTATCAGTTATTTAAAATATTATTAAATTATATTTTTATAAGATTTATATTAAATACATATATTTTTAAAAAATAATAACTTACATTTAATCATAATCATATAAACATCAATTGTACAAATAGATGGCTGAGGTAAACGTTCTCCTTTTTCTAAAAGATCTGGAACTTCTCGAGCAGAAATATTTTCATATGGTCGACCTCCATAACTGAGCAATTCCCAAACAGTTACACCTAAATGATTTCATTTGAAATTTAGTATTTTCAGAATAGAATCATAAATCATTATCAATAAAAGTTAAATATTTTAAACATACCAAAAGCCCAAACATCACTTTTGTGTGTAAATATTCGATGTTGAATACATTCCAATGCCAGCCATTTGATGGGCATCTATAAAAAAAGTTTTAATTTATAAATTTAAAACATATATCATTTTATATCTGAAACTTTTAAAGAATAAATTTTACTTTTCCACCAGCTGCTTTATATTCATCTTCATTAATGTCTAGTAATTTTGCCAAACCAAAATCTGTTATTTTGACACATCCAGGTGTTTGTACTGAAAAAATAAAATTTTATTCATTTTTGAATATCAAGTTCTGAATATTAAGCTGTTTTTAATATTTTAATTTTATTAAATAATACTTACATAAGACATTTCTTAATGCAAGATCTCGATGTACCATTCGTCTCTCTTCAAGATAAGCCATACCCTGAAAAATAATAATTAATTTTAAAATTAATTATAAAATAATTAAGTATCATTATATTTATATACTCTATTCAAAATTAGAAGCTTACTCTTGCTATCTGTGCACACCAATTCAGCAATGGTTTTGAACCTATTTTATCTTTATTATTACGAACATAATCAAGAAGACAACCAAGAGGCATTAACTGAGTTACTAACATCAGCTGTGATGCCATACAAACTGCTAATAATTTAAGCAAATTAGGATGATCTACACTGGCCATTATGTATGCTTCCTAAAAACAAATTAACATTTCAATATAAAATTTGAGAAATGTCAATAAATTTAATCTTTATACAATCAGAATACTTACTTCTAAAAATTCTTTATTAGTATTAGGACAAGTTCCTTCACGTAAAACTTTAATTGCAACTGGTATTTTAACATTTTCACCTTCAGGAACCCAAACACCCTAATGAAATTATTGAGAAAATTTTAATGATTCTAGCTTTCCTAGCTTGTTAAACAGATGATTTCATTTACTTACTTTATGAACAGTACCAAATGCCCCATATCCTAAAATTCCTCCTTTTCTTAATTCAGCTTCTTTTACAATTCTTAGTTTTGCTAAATTTGGTTTGATATTTGAAGGTTTTAATGGTTCATTATCTTCAAAACCACTCATTCTCTAAAAATATCAAATTTGAGAAAAATTTACAATTTTAAAAATATTTGTTGAAAGTTGATGAATATTTAAAAAATAAATTTAATTCAAAAGCATTTTTTAAATTTATATTAAAGATAATATTTTTAAATAATTTGTAAACTGCTATAACAAAATTGCATAATTATGAAAATTCATGATCATTTAAAAATGATTAGTTGAAATTATAAATACCATTGTCATTTTCATTGTATTTTCTTTTGTTTTGGCTCTTTGTAACCACTGATAACTTAGAAATGCTAAGAAGCCACCAAAAAGTAATAAACATCCTACAACACCACCAAGAATAGCTGGAATATGATTATCATCCCTGAAACAAATAAAAATATTTTTATTTACACTTAAGAAAAATATTTGAATAATTATCAAAGTAATATTTATAAACACTTACATTCCATGAACAGGAAAATATGTAGGATCATTTTCAGTGCAATATGGATCTTCAGTATTCTCATCAAATTTCTTAAATGGCTTATCTGGAGGACAAGATGCAGTGCAATTAAACTGAAAATGAAAAACATGCTTACTATAAAGAATTGTTATGTATGATATTAATTCCAACATATTGATAATTTTCTTAATTAATTTAATTGAATACATATTTTAATTTAAACATCTTATTTAGAATTAGTTTTACTATACTATTCTTCTCACCATTGAAAGATTTTGTCCAATATATATACGATAATTTCTACAAGCTATACATTCTACTGTTGTAGGTCCATAACAGCCTCTACATTCTTCTGCACATTTTACACATTGATGATTTGCTTCATCTGCAAAATGATCTCTTGGACAACGATCTTCACATTGTTCTCCTGCACTATAGTGTAAACAATCACACATAGAGACATGTATTCCATAAGATGTACAATTTTTGCATCGCTGATGGCATTTCCGACAAATCTAAACAACAAAATAAATTAATAAAATTAATTTGAACATATAATTTAATAAGTTTTTCTTTTTATTATAATATCAAATTTAAATTAGACTCAGAAGAAACAATTTATATATATTTTAGCTTAAAACCAATAATAATAACTAATGAAATGCATGATACTAATTAATATTTATTTTTATAAAAATAGAAATCTATCTGTAAAAATGTTTATATATAATAATCAAGTAATAATATACTTCTGATATTCAAAAAACTTGGATATCAATTTTTTTTTATATAGACAATCATTCAAATCATACATATTACTTTTACACACTATTATTACAGATAATAAAATAATTATTAAAATATTTTATCATCAATTTATAAAAAAATACTTACAGATTTTCCTGTTAAAGATTTCAGTGGACCTTCTTCTTGAGCAATATAGTCAGGATAATAACCATCAGGACAAGGTTCATCTGCTTTAAGGCATTGTTCCTGTAATTTATTTTATCAGTCATTAATCTGATACATTGATTCTTTTAAAATAATGATAATAATAAATTCATAAAATATTTATTTTCAAAATAAATCTTGAATAAATTTAAATAATACTATATAAAAATATATTATATAAAAACTATAAAAATCCTATTTTATATCAAAATAAGATATTAACAAAATTATACATGCAAGAAAAAAAAATTATTTGTTAAAATTTAATAAAATTTTTGCTAGATTTATAGTGTATATATATATATATTTTTTTTTTTTCAAATATAAACTGGATAATATTTTCATTAAAAAATATTATCCAGTTACACGTAACACTCAAAATATATAAAATATTAAAATGTCAGAAAGCCTAAAACATTTATTAGAATATGTAGGTAATTAACTTAAAATGAGGAAACTTTTTATTCAAATGTATTCTCAATAAAATGTATGTAAAATTTAAGAAAATAATCTGTAGTTTAATATTTATAAATCTTTCAGAACATTATAAATAATATAATTATGAAATTATAAGGATTTCTTAGAAATTCCAGTCATGTCATTTGTTCCAAAAATAAAAATTAAATACAGATATTCTTTTCCAAAAACCCCACATCTATATATAAAACAAAAATAACATTATCATTTTATTGACTTATCAATAAGTCAATAAAGAAACTGGTAACTTTCCTTATAACTAGAAACTTTTATAGCTTTTAAAAGATATATACCGTAGATTCAAAAATTATTAAAATTTTTAAATCTATATATTTTTTAATAACAAAATTTAGAAACAATTAAAATAATTTTTTAAAGCCATAATTTAAATACAAACTAAAATAAGATTTTAAAAACTGTGTAATTTATAAAAATTATATAAAAAAACAAAAAATATTTTTTATAATATAATAAATATTTACAAATATTAGAATGTATTAACAAATCAAGTATTCATTGAAAATATAAAATATTTTTTTGATTCAAAAGAATATTTTTCAATTTTTAATAAGATTTTCATCTATAAAAATATTTTAAATTGTATTTGAATGGTTTGTACTAGTAATAAATGTCTTATCAAATTGCAATTCCCAAAATATTGCTTTAAAAAAAAATTTTTCTTTTAAATATTGTCCAAAACATTTATGAATTTATTTATTCAACAATTACAAAACTTAAAGCAATAAGTATACAGATATTTATTTTTAATCTTATTCATTCATAAAAATTAATGAATTATTTCTATATCATTATTATTTATTAATGATATTATTTTAATTAATAAATATATAGATATAATAATCATATATATGATTTATTCAAATGAAGAATAGCATGAAACATTTCATTATCTTTTATTATCTTATTCTAAATCATTTATAATATATAACAACATACTGCAAACCTTATATAAAAAATATCAAGGGAACACAAAAATGTATAAATTAGCTGTAAAATTCTGATTAAGTTCATTTGAAACTTCTAGATCATAATTTAATGCAATCATAAGTTTGAAATATTCTGTATATATTGATTGTTCACTATCAATTTTTATTATAGTATAATACATATTGTAGTAAACTTAACAAATTCAAAGCTAAAGGATTTAAATATAAAATAGATACCATCAGTAGATCAGGCTACTACATATAGACTTATATGCTTATAAATTGCATTGGCTAATCACAGAGCATAGCAATTGAAATGAGCATATAAGCAGGGCCCGCTTTAGGGGCAGGCAACCCGGACATTTGTCTGGGGCGGTAAATCTAAAGGGCGGCATTTTGGTTGTGAATGTGACAAAATATAAGTTAATTAATTGAATTTAAATTTGTTGTTTTTTTCTTTAGCTAAAATTACCATGCAATTTAATTTTGTATTTACTGTTTTTGCCCAAAAGGTAAAAAAATATTTGTAATCCTTATTTCTGAAGAAAACAACTATAAAAGAGCGGCATGTTTAATTAAATAACGAAAAGACTAGGTATCTAAGTCGCGCACCGCATAGAATAGCACGGAGAACGCTGCGTGAACTTGTTTGAAAATTTATCGGCCGGATTGGCCGCGTGGAAACGCTTCGACTTTCCACTCTAGAAGACCCGGGTTCGAGTCTCGGGTCTCACCTCTTGAAAATATTTATCATGGGCCCGTCGATCTCCGTTCTCCACAATCCGGCTGACCTCTCCGCAGAGGTGGGCAACCTGTGGAAGGGCTTGTTTCGCCCCGCCACTTAGTACTCTTACTGACTTGTGAGTGAAAAGTGGCGTCATCGGATGACCAAAAAAAAAAAAAACTTGTTTGAAACAGGAATGGGAAGGAATATCATGCATCGACTCAGTGGCGTAGCTAGGGCGGGGCGATGGGGGCGGCCCGCACCGGGTGCGATCCGTTTGGGGGTGACACCCGACCGTGAAAAAAATAAAAACTTACAAAAATTCCAGTAGGTACACAAAAATTATTTACAAACATATACACTGTCTGTTCTTTTTTTTTCGTAGCTCTATGGCTCGGTCAGTCGAGGATTCCCCCAAAATGTTTTTATTTTCATACCTAGCTCTAACTATTGCTCCGTTGGGGATTTCCCTGAAATAGTCGTTGCTTGTCGCCTGTGTCATTTCTCATTTCTTTCACGAATTGTGATTGGCGTGAAGTGAATACTTGTTCAACAATGATTCACTTCAACTCTTCAATGTTGATTTTTATTACTTTTAACAGTTTTTATTCTTGGGGTGACACCATCGATCAGTGGCGTATGCAGAAGTAGGCATAAAATCGATTTTGCGATATGCCTACGATACGATTCTGCATATGCATACGATTTTGCGATATGCCGCTTTCTGCATACGCATAAAATCGATACGATGTATGTTGGCAAGAAAAAAAAACTCTAGATATAACAGACTATAATCACAAAGGTATATTTATTTTCCTGGACTTTTTACTTAACATATTTAGTACATCCTCTGTATTAATGTGCAAATATGAATAAATATATGATAAAGCTAGTCCATTCAATCGGTCTTGTCCGGTTGTACTCCGAAGGTATGATTTCAAATATTTCAATGTTGAAAATATCTTTCAGTAGTGGCTGTCGTGATAGGAAGAATATTTAATATGCTTAATAAGGCATAAATGTTTGGAAATATTTGTTCATTGCACAAATTTAAATATTCTATAGTATGAACAGGAACTTTTGTTATCAAGTTACATTTTT
>WUQG02121348.1:0-24859 GCA_011317285.2 Androctonus mauritanicus | reverse complement strand
TTATGTACTTCCACTGGTACAGATTGTAGCTTTCCTCAATGAGATTTGTTTATCCTTGCAGATATTTTCTGAAGAAATTTCTGCTTGCAAATATTGAACTTTGAGCTAGAATACATGAGAAATGAAGACTTTTGTTAACTATTTATCATTTTGGATATGTTTATCATTTGGATATTTTGGATATTTATCATTTTGTATATGTTAATTTATGCATGTATTTATATTAATATTAATTTTGTATTATTTTGCAGATAATTTTTTTTTTTGAGATATAAGATAAAAATATGGAATGTAGTTTAGAAGTACTATATTTGCAAAGTGTTATAAAGCAAAGTATGCTTGTATTGTATCATTCTGTAAAAAACTAATATACAGTTTCTTTTAAAGTTAAAAGTAATATTTCTTTACAATATATTTCACTTAAAGCTTTAAGTGAAATATACTTTATTATAATAATGTTGCATAGGATAACAGTGATGACTATTATATCATACAACATTATAGTATTGAATGATATATTAAATTATAATAATGATTTAAAAAATATTTTGAATGTCAGAATTTGTTGCATAAAATTGAATTAACATAATTCAAGGATTTAATTTTCTCTAGCAAACTGCTAAACCTATTTTACACTATTAATATTGAATAATAGCACTTAAATGCAGTTCTGGGAAAAAAACTTAAATTTTTAATTTAGAAAACAGATGTTTTCAGCCTTTCGGCCATCAAATGAGAACGAAACCTGATTATGGCCAAAAGGCCGAAAACGTTTGTTTTCTAAATTAAAAATTTAAGTATTTTTCCCAGAACTGCATTTAAATGCTATTATTCAGTATTAATAGTATAACTCAAGGAATACAGTATCTCTATAGATAGAAAATATTTATAATATTTTTATGTGAGAAGTAAAAAAATTTTAATTTCGATATTATAGCAGTTGTAGATATTCTTTGTTCAGATATCATAATAAATAATAATAAATCTCTAGTAATTAATCTATTGCTAATTTTATAATCAATTTTGCAATCATTTATTATTAATATTATTTATTCTAAAATAGTTATTAATTTTATTTATTTGATTTTTAATAATCTCAAAAAGACAATGTTAATGCTCATCAATAATGTCATGCAATAATAATAGTGATAAACATTATTGTGGAGATTATTGTTATTTTATTATTTTTGTACATTGTTGACAAGATTAGAGAGAGAAATATTAAGATGGTATAGGTGTCTTCACTATGCCTTAATCTAAATAGTCCGGCTGACTGTGCCAAATTCTGTGGGTTCTTTTCCTATTTTCATAGTGGGAAGCCACGTGGAGAATGAAGACACCTATGCCATCTTAACATTTCTCTCTTTAATCTCATCAACAATGTACAAAAATAATAAAATAACAATAATCTCCACAATTATATTATTTTTTTAATTAAAAATAGTATTAATGCAAACAATGGGTCCCTGACTTATATGGCTTCAATTTATGAGGTTTCAGAGATACATTGATGTGTAAGTTTATTTTTTCTGAGTTTCTAAGAAATGTAAATGAAAAATTCAGTAAAACAATTATTTTTTTTACAAAAATAATACTTAAGGCCTTAAATTTTTTTATATATGCTTAAAACGTATGCTTATAAATATCAATGCTTAAATCTAATATATTTAAGCATTGTTAGATTTACTTAGTTTTCAACTTACGTGTATATTTTTTTAGATGAATTTACTCTGTAAGTTGAGACCTATATATAGAGTTCATCACTATTACTGCTGTTCTTGTTGTTTATCCAGCTTTAAAGCAAATTAATTTAATAATTAAATATAATTAATTTTTAACTGGAAAATCTGATTTATATTATTATATAATTTTATTAAAATTTATATTTATATTTTTTTTAAGAGGAAAAGAGAATTTGAAAAAAAATGGGAAAGTTTAATATGTGGTAAGACCCAAGACCAAGTAGAATTAACTGCGCAGGCTTGGAATTTAGTTCATTCTGCTTAAATCTTATAAGAATATTGGTATGTAATTATTTAAAATCAGTTCTATTAATGATAGAAATAAGATGTAAATAATTAGAATATTTAAGTAATATAAGATATTTTATAGATCTTTTTCAAGCTTAAAAATTATATTTGTTTTATCTTATTCCCTAAAATGAAATTAACAGTTAAATCCAGTAAGTGAAAAGAATCTTTTACTTTAGGTTAAGACAAAGCAATATCTAAATTTAAAAACTTATCATTACAATTGTTTTTTCATTCATGAAAAAATTATCATCTGCTTGATTGAAAACAAAATAGTAAATATGAAAATGTATTTTTTATTTGTTAAATTTTTATTCTCTTTAAAAGCATTTGTTGAGATTAAAAGCATTTAATGTTAATGTTAGAAAATTTATTGGAAGAATTATTTTTAATATAATATGCTTCTTATAATATTTATACTTAAGTTAAACTTTTAGCTAAATAAAAACATTAAAATTTTACAAATTCTAACTTTATAATTTGTTTAATCAATTTTATTTCATTCATAAAACTGTAAATTGTTTTAGTTTATGATTATTTTATTTTTTACTGTATTTTGTAAAATTAAAATAAACATAATTAAATTCCATTAACACTATTTCAAATGTTTTTTTATCTATTTAAAATGTCAGATATATCATATGAAAGTATGTTATAAAGCTTTTTCTGAATTGGAATCATACAGAAATAACAAATAACCATTCTTAAAGATCTAATTATTTACAATGATAATGTCATAATGGATAAATTTAGGATTATGCAACTTAGATAATTGCTTAGAATGCTTTGAGTCTTAAAACTGCATCTTTTTTATTTATTTATTTTTAATTTTAATTGTAAATTCAAGATATAAGCTTTTCTGTATATTGAGGGGCTTATGATGATGATGATGTGGAGAAACAAAAGTTATTTATTAATTATCTTATCACATATACATTTTGTAAGAGGTGACTAAAGGAGATCTTTTTTCCTTTGCTAATGGGCCTACCAAACTTCTGCCAAAATTTGTTCCTTCTTTTTTTAATACTCTCTTACTCTTTTCATTCTTCAAGGATTAAATTGAGTATGTCTTCTTTTTATTAAAAATAAAGGTCTAGAGTGTCCTAAAATGTTTTAACCATATAAAATGTACCAATGTTAGAAAAGTTTTAAAATTTCACTCTTATTGTTCTATTAATTAAGATAAAATTTAATTTCTATATTATGTAATATAGGAAAATCCTTTTCTAACTTTGAAAAACTTCAACAATCATATGAAATAATCAAATATCTTAAAAAAAAATACTATATACTGGCTATTCTATATATTTAACTAACAAATAGATAACTAAAATCTTCAATACAAAAATTAGAAAATATATCTTGTCTTCAATTTTCTGAATTAAGTAATTTTTTGAATTGCTTTTAACAAATACAGATTCTCTCCAGCTTTTCAACTATATAAAGTTTTTATATATCAATAAATTAATTGCCCCAAATAACCAGCTTTAATATAATAATGTAATTTATGAATTACTGTTCAACCTGTGACCAAACTTACTTTTATCAACAAAACCTGTCATAAGTTCAAAATCTATTTTAAAAAATATATCATGAGCATTATCAGAAACAAAAATATAAATTTTGTTTTCTACCAATTCTGTTCAATACATGATTATAATTTAGACAAATCTTTATCCACAGTTATAGATAAAAATCTGAACAACATAAACATTTAAAGTTGTAAAGAGTATTTATATAATTGGATTAACCATTCAGAAATAATTGCACGAATGCCAGTAAGAGATTAATAATTAAATTCTTATTGAAATTCATCTATATCTTGTAATGTCAAGTTTCATTTTGTTCTTAAGTTCTGTAGTTATCTAACTTACTAGCCTAGTTTTTGTGTGGCATTTGGGAATGAAAAAAAGGAAGGCTTAACCTGCTTTTCTTTTTTACATTCCCAAATCCCACAGAGCACTCATCTTGTTCAACTGTTATATCTAAATTTTGTTTAGGATTTTTGAGGCAAAATATAATAATGGTACATATCATCATGTAAATTACATTTATTTTATTTTTACTTTCATTTCAAAACTCTTCTTCAGCTTTATACAACATAAAGTCAATACTCAAAAAACACTTGCCTTTTTTACAATGTAGTTCATAAACAGCTCATTTTGCAAGTAAAATTTTATTATGTATAACGTTTTTGGACCTCTGATCGGTCCCTCATCAATACATTCATATAAAAAGAACTTAACGTTTCAAGGAAATAAACAGCTCATTTTACTTGCAAAATGAGCTGTTTATGAATTACATTTATACAACATTTACTTTTAGATCTTTTTCCAATTTCTTTTGTCATTATCCAACTCTTAATATTTGTTTAAGTTAACATCAGTTCAGTAATTGTTTTAAAACTTCTCTACCATTACATCTTTTATTATTGTATTTTAGTAAAGTTTTTTGTTAATTTTTAAAAAAAGTATTTCTTTTTTTTGTTTCCTTAATATACATGATGACTGATATTTTAAAAAATTGATGAAATACATTCTTTCCATATGACATATACATTAATAATATCTGTTATCATATTTAATAAAATTCTTATTATATTATACTAAATTCAATTTCATTTAATGCTTGAATTGAAAAATACTCATAGTTATTCAATAAAATTCTGTATTACATTTATTTAACACTATCGTTCATCCACATTTTATCAATAATTTATATTTTTCCTTTTACAGCAAAGTTTTTCAACTAACATTGTCAGCAAGAGAGAGCATAAATTAATATTAATAAGAATAAATAGAAAAATCATATTCATGCATATATGTATGGACTGCAAAATGGATAAAACTGATCTATAGTAGTTATATTGGAAATGTTTAGACAAGTAATCATGAATGATGTATTTATTCCCCTACCAAATTATAGATTATAATTTTTGCAAAATTCAATCTTTTTGAGTATTATTATATGAATAATGATAACCAAAAAATTTGTAATAGTTATAAGTACATATAATTTTTCTCTTGATATTATTTATAAGTTTGCTACTTTAATATTCCTTTTGCAAGAAAAGTAGAAATTGCATAAATCTTGGTTAATTTTTGAGAATCATTCAGTCTAAATTTTTTTCTTTCATTTTTATATTAAATTAGTAATTAATTCTCTTAAATTGTTAATTATTATATTAAGTTTAGAACTTTAATAAACAAAAATATTTAACTTTGTTTCATATATTATTTAATTATTAATGTATTTGTTAATTTTAGAAATTGAATTTTACTGAAAAAAGAATTCATCTGAAGAAAGAAATCACTATGTTATCCTTTCATATATAAAAAAAGTTAATTAACAGGAAATTAACTGTTAATTCTAAATTTTTTTATGTTAATTTTATTGATTGTTAAAAACATAGAAAATTTTAATTGTAGAATTATTTTTATTTTAATAATCTAATATGCCAAAAGAAAATTTTTAGGCATTTGGATAATGTACGGAAATAATTGTGATCTTGTAAATGTGATATTTATAACTACAAATCTTTCATATATGAAATTTTTGAAAGAAATTAACTTAACGCACATTATTGACATATTGAATATGTATGTTATATTCTGTTGCATTGAATTCTTTTATTCTTTTCTAGAAATTGTTGTGACCTGAAAATTTGTTAATTAAATAATTTTAATATTTTATACAGAACAAATATCTATTTCATAGCAATATCTTTTGATGTACAAGTTAATAAAATAAATTTACATAACATCAGATGATTAGCTTGTTGAGATGGAATGATATATTATATATTTGTATTTATATATGTTTTTAGTAGATTTATCAAATTAAATCAGTTGTTAAATTGTATTAATTTTTTAAGGTTTGCTTTTTTATGTTAAATTTAACTAGTCAATTGTTTTTTTTATCTACTAAAATTTGTTTTTATGAATTATTTTGTGTATAACTTTTTCTTATTTTCTTAAATTATATCTATCCAGTTGATAGGAGTTTCAGTTTATTTTATGTTGTCAAGAATGTACAACTTGATTTAGATTTTTATAAATAAAAATTATACTAATACTGCATAAATATATTATTTTTTTTTTAATTTTGAAATTATTTATTGAAAATACTCATATAGCAGATTTGCATAGAAATAAACTTATAATTCATCAAATAATTTACAGAAAGCTTAATTTTTTTTTTTTTTTTTAATTTATGAAAGCTTTTTTGTTTAAATACTTTTGAAAGGTTTTTATTTCATGTATTATGAATCACAATCATCTTTTAGAAACATTTTTTAAATGATAAGTATCAAAAGAACAAAAGCAGGAACAGTAACAATAGCTTATCAAATTAGTCAATGATTTATTTGTTAGTCGGTCAAGTATTATTTTATATAAATGTATCTGTCTAAATTTATTTTGACACAATCTAAATTTTTAAACATACATACAGTTAAGCTATTCAGTTACTGATTCCAAAATTGATATGACATTAAAAGAAATGTATTCAAAAATAATGAAACAAATTTAAACATTTGGATCATACTAACAAATTAAGTTTTCTGCTCTAATTTTTATATAAATTTATATTGGTAAACAATTATTCTCAAAATTAATTACACTTATTATCCATTTAATTGTACATACAAGACTCCATTAATTTTAAAATAATTGATTCTATTAACATTTAACTATCAGAATTAGCAATAAATGTACAGTTAACTTTTCAATGTTAAAATAGTTGGATACATTGTAATTTTAGGCAGAAAAATTGAATGATACTTATGTTTACATCATTAGTGATGCTTAAAATGTGTGCCATCGCGCAAAAATTGGGATGTTAAAAAAGTAGCACGTGAGAATCTGGATGATAGTATTGTGTACCGAGTAGATCAATATTAAGAAATGTCATATGCAATTATGTTATTAAACGAAAACAAATTGTGATTAAAATTAATAATCGATTTGTATTTAGTTCGATACTTCGATCATTTTATATAATTCATAATCGGAATTTTGAAACATGCAACTTTTCCGAATAAAATTAAGATAATATTACATAGAAAAACTTATGTGGGTCATTTTATCGAATTTAAATGTGTAATCAGTTACTATACGTTCTAATTTTCATAAAATGAATGCAAGTCGGATGAAACTAAAAAAAAAATGTAAGGAAATACGACGAGAAGCGATATGATTACTCGTAAAAACAGGAAGAAGTGTTCTTACGTAATTTTAAAAGGAAACACTTGACTAGCAAACCGAAATATTCTCCGAAAGCTGCAGGATTAAAACAGAATAAATCGTGAATTTTTAAGTTTATTAAATTTTTTTTTTTTTAATTTAGAATTGATTTTTAAAATTCATTTAAATCGATTATGCAATGTTTGTTTATTTTTTTTTTGACATTATGTATAGTTTAAGTTTTCATTGACAGATGGCGCAACATTTAATTACGAAGAAACGCGAAAATTCTCGAAGGAAAAAAAATAATAACAACAATACCGTGACATTCAGAACTACAAAACTTTTTAAAATATAAAATAACTGTAATTAGTTTTTCAGAGCTTAGCAACTCTTCATTTTGTGCAGCGGTGCGATAAGTCTGGACTCTGCAATTTTGATTTACTACAGAACTAAAATTCTGTTTTATTATCCAAAAAAACTTCCTGTTGGGAATTTTTAAAAGCTAGAACAAAAGAATAGAACGAAATAAAGAAAAAGAGCATTATGAATGTATTTTTATATATATAAAAAAAACCTGTTTAAATCATTACTAAACCTAACCCAGTAACCTTTTATCATAACAAAGGAAGCTTGTTCTTGCACATAATAGTACTTTTAAAACGTGGAAACAAAACCGGAAGTATTACAGCTAAAACATTTAAAATTTTTAGTTATTGTTAATGATTTCTATACTTCATTAATAAAAAATAAATAAATATTTTTAATATCGCCGAACATATATGCATAAAATGTAGTTGTTATTAATTTTGACAGATGGCGCGCTGAGTAATTTCCGCATCATTTCCTTCATAGGAGGAAATTAGTGAAGTTCTTAAATGTGTATTGGATGATTGCGAACAGGTTATATCACGTGATTAAACTCGATTGTTGTTGCCAGGTATCAGTCTTAACGCCAGTATTAGTCGGGTCAGGTCACCTGCGTCTCCGTCCCGCAAGAAAACCAGATTGAAACACAAAATAACAACAGACGCTGCAAACGAAGAAACATCATGTAAGATACCGAAAAAAAAGAAAAACAAAAAAAAAGCAGGAGGAAGATAAAGATCTGATTAATGTTACTAAAAGGTAAGAAAATATTCGTGCATTAAAATAATAATAATTTACAATATTACAAAATCTATCACGTGCATTACATTTAAAATACTAAAAAAAAAAAAAAAATATTTCAGCAGTTGCTGGACACACTAGCATCAAGTTTTACGATGATTTTATAATTAAAATATAAAATTAATTAACTATTAAATAAAAAAATATTAAAAGGAGACGCAATTCGATTACTTACGAGATACGATCGGAGATTTTCTTGAAATTTTTAAATTACCTGATTCTCCATTTTGGCGGTGTTGTGCTTGGTTCACGTTGCCATGGTTACGGTCAATAACACGATTCGATAGTTAGGTAAAAATATTATGCATTTTATTTTTAAAATAAATTATAAGATGTCCGAACACGTGACAACATCTTAATGCCGATGCTTATACGGAAGGTCGTTCGAATGGATAGCCTTGATTTCAAAAGTATTCTTAGTTTTGATTTTTTTTTTTTCTATCCATTGCGTATTCGGCCATCGTTATTTTTTCAAGTACAAGGATGGTTTACTTGACGTGTAATTTAGATTATACACCCATCGCCCAACGTCTAGACATTCGAAAATCGAATAGATTCTAAGTAAACAAACCTATAATTGTTGACTGTCATTAAAACAAACACACAGGTTTGTGAATTACGTGTTTCTACCTATAAATTGTGTCGTTATCCATAAACCTAATGCTCGTTATATGTAGAACGTCGTTTTGCTAATGGCGTTATACGTGAACGGAATGAATGCCAAAGTATTTATATATATATATACTACCTGTCCCTGAGATTGCAGGTGTTGACTGTCACCTTTAATATAAGAAAAAAAAATCGATACGTCTGTGGAAAAACAACAACAACAGAAGAAGTTTTCGGTTAAAAATATCTCGAAATGAGTCGATACAAACCTGTTCCATTGAAAAATTTATGAAGAATTATATGCTACATCTTCTCTCACCATTAAAATCGCATGACTTACTTTTGAACGTGTTACGCGGAAGTTATTATCCAGATTTTTCTCGTAGGAAAATAATGCGTGTAATTAATAGTGAAATTTATTCTACGAATGATTTAAAATTAATTAAAATTTGATAAATTGCTTATCGTAAAAAAAAAAAAATATTCTATAATTTATTTATACATTTATATACGACAGAATCCCGAGGCTATAGAATCATCTAGATATAATTAACATGCGAGACAACAACTACATTAAAACCGTACAAACGATCGAAAATATTGGAAAAAATAAATAATAAATGTAGAAAAATTTCGTAGAATCGTGTTTTCCTGTAACGCATTACAACTTAAAGCGGAAAAATGAATTTTTAAAGCACATTACACTCAATGAATTGTATAGGTAATGTCGTAGCATTAACCTTTCGCGTATATTTATAGTATAAATACGAATTTAGTTATAATATCGGTTAAAGTCACGTAAATATACGTTTGATAGCTATTCAGTAGTTTTGTAAGTCACCGAATTTGGTATCTATTTAAATGGAGGTTGAAGAAGTACTGCTTTTAAATGTTTGCATTAATTATATAATTGTAAAATTTAATACATTCCCTTTCTCCATTACGTACATTTATATATATATAAATGACTTTTCCTGGTAGTAAATCTATAAAAGAATAATTAATTGATACCTTTATAAATACTTAATTTTTTATAATAATTTCAAAAATATTGATGTTTGATAACGTTGCAAACAAAGCGTAATTGTCTTGACGCTTCAAGGTCTAAGTTGTAAGTTATAATTCTAAAGAAATTTTAGATGGCAGTTATAGTGTTGATGATTCTGCTTTTGGTGTTCGAAATTACGGACAGTATTTTTACTAAACGATTTTTGTCTATTAGAGCGGAAAATACTGTGATTAATAGGAAAATGTTACATTAACGTCATAGTTAAAACGAATCTTCCTGAGTAAATTAATGGACTAATTCGGTTCGTTAACTAAACGCTTCGAATCAACATCAAAGAATCGTTACATGTTTCCAAGCGTGTAAGATATATTTTTGAATAATAATTTGTTATTTTTATGATTATAACGTGTATAAAGTCGTAATTTTAAATAAAAGAAAGTTGTATTTTTCGACTTAGAACATTAAAAAACTCATATGTGAAGTCTATAGATTAAAAAGTTAGATATCTAATGATTCGTGTATTTAAAAGGGATTTTTATTATTTTTAGATATTAAGTGTCGAATATAATTAATTAAACTAACAAGTAAGAAAATTTATAAATTATTTTCTTTCGATAAGTTTGTGTACATACATATTAAAGATAATTCGTCATTATCTCGTCAATACTTTCATATTAAAGACTCTTAATATCGCAAAATATTATAAAAATCTAACTTATTTAGAGTTCCAAAATCAGTTTTAAACTATTGAATTTTTCCAAAATATCAAACTTTTTACTGAATTTTAAAACCAAATTATACTGGCAAGAATTCTAAATCTTCCTTATAATATTTATTCTGCTTAAATTAATAAATAAAACGATTTCTGTCTTTTATATCTGGACTGTTGTATTTTTCCAAGGTTCAGAAATCAATAAAATCCAAAATGTCTTCAATTCTAGGTTTGCTGGATAGGAAGAATCGAAAAGTGTGCATAACTTTCTGAAACAAAGTTATAAATTCATCTAAAAAAATTGAAATGCAGTAGATCTGAATCTTTATATTTTTCTTCCATAGTCGATAAAAATGTCTATTTTTATAGATTGAGAAATATTAAAAAAGTTTTTTCTTTCTTTTTTTCGAACAAGACTTTACCAGTTACTATGGAGACCGAACAAAATAATAATGTTAAACAAGCTAAGTTTGGTAAGTATAGATTATATATTTTTTTTACAATGATATACTTATATAATTAATTTATTTTTAAATTTCTTAAGAGTATGTAAGATATATTTCACCTTAAAATTATTTCAGAATATTATTATTGTTTTTTCTCTTTTTTATAACCACTTATAATTATGAAAACATCTGCAATCTCCAGATGATTGTATTAAGTTACATTCAACTCCAATAACTTTACTAAATTAGGTTAAATATTTCAGAAGACGATAAATTTGTGAGAATTAATGTTTCCTCTCATTACGATGTTATTCGCATCACTTAAATACTTCTAGGAACTTATAAAGTCGAATATATAAAAAGTGTTTATAAGGAAAAATCAATAATATGCTTACGTGATATACAGAAGAAGGATAGAAACGAATTTTCTCTATTGTTTCCTTTATACTGTAGACAGTTTTAACTTGATAAATATATATTTTTGCCAACATAATCATGATTGTCTATGATCATAATTAATGAATAATTTTTAATTTTGAACCGATCTCTAGTCTTCTCTTTAACTATAATTCTACACGAATTTTTCTTTAGTGTTATAAAAATACTTTTGTGCAAAATATATTAGAAATTGCACTTTTGATGTGGTGACCTATTTATAAAATATTTAAATAAGCAGCGACATTTAAAGGTTAAAATGTGAACCAGTTCTAAAACGATAAATTGTGAAATATTCGAAGATAAATTGTTGTATTTAGGTAATTGTTAAAGACGTACGCGTGTCTTTCTTACTATTTTTACCATTCAGCATTAACAATAAATATATTACATAGATTACAAGGTCAATTCTTCTTTGTGCAATAACAATTGAGGATAATCACTGATTTTCTACCACTAGTTATGTTATGAATATAAAAAAGTTTAATTCTATTGTCTTTTTTCTTTATTCATATTTTATTTTCATTTTTAATCAGAGAAGTCAGACGAGTTATACGAAAGTAAGTTAATTATACAAAATTATGACTCTCCACCGGGAGTCGAAAAGCAAAACGTCATTAGATTGGAAGATTTAGAGCATTATGTAAAGACCATGAACAACTGTGGAGGTTTCCTCACAAGATTTGAGGTGAGTAGGTTATCAATAAAACTCATAGCTTAAATCGAATCATTTCGACATATACAATTACATACCCGTATTATGCAAATAAAACTTTCTGCTTCGAGAATCAACAGCTGTTACTAAACGACCACTGTTGTTCGAAGATAATGTACTCTCTTAACTAGAAAATTTTAATGATTTCATACATAACTCTACAATTTATTAAATGAATAATAAATGTAATTTAAAAATAGTTTAATGTATAATTTCTTCACATTAAAACGTAAAACTTTAGTGAATACACAATAGATAATAAAGGTCAAACCGTGCCGTTTACTTTAAGTGATTGATGTCAAGCCCATATATAATTAACATTAATTAATTAATGCATTGTGTAATTTAGTAAGTAGTGCAAAAAATAAAGTGGTAACTCATTAAACTTTATTAAGTTCATCTATAATGTAATTTTATGATGTTTTTAATGGCATTGTTTACATAAAAATGTTTTTTTTATCAAATTTTTATAATCGTTTATATATATTTCAGATGTTGAAAACTGGCCAGTTGAAACCCTGGGAAGCAGCAAAAAAACCAGAGAATAAATCAAAAAATAGATATGCCGATCTTTTGCCTTGTAATTATGTTTATAAAAGTTTTGAAAAATCGTTATTATTAATTATTACAATATTGTATTTAATGAATAACTGTGTTACTATTCTAGATGACGAAACACGAGTCATTCTACAAAAGCTGAAAAATGATCCAGATTCTGATTATATCAATGCCAGTTACATTGATGTAGGTATCCATAAAATATATTTTTAAAACACTAATTAATATATTAAAATTAATTTTTTAAATCTTTTGAAGGGTTATAATCATCCAAAAGCATATATCAGTACCCAAGGTAAGAATTTTCATTGTTTACTTGTAGAAAATTGAAAAAAATTATACGGTAGATATCGTCCATTATATAAATGCCATCAGAGCGGTAGATTTATAATCTTAAATATTTTTTTTATAAATAATTAAAGGACCCTTAGACAAAACTATTAATGATTTTTGGAGGATGATATGGCAAGAGAGCATAACTAAAATCATCATGGCTGCTAACATTATTGAAAATGGAAAGGTAATTTTTGTGATTCTGATATTTAATTATTGTTTTAATGTTATAATTAATCTCTCTAAGGTTTTTATAGAAAAAGTGTGAAATTTACTGGCCAGAAGCTACTAAAAGATACGGTGACATTTTGGTTTCTCTTCAGTCTGAACAAGTTTTTGTCGATTTTATAATTCGAACTTTTAAAGTGCATAAGGTGATATTTGTTTTCTTTATTCAAAAAAAATAATAATTTCATTATATTTTGAAAAAAAATGTTGATTTAGGGTATACGTTAACAGGTTGGACATTCTAGCACTCGACACATTCGCCAGTTTCATTATACAGCGTGGCCCGATCACGGAATTCCTGCTTATCCTCTATCCATGGTTTTGCTACTCAATTACGTTAAAAAGTACCATAAGAATGATAACGCTCCAGTGGTGGTACACTGCAGGTAAGTTATATTTTAAAATACAGAAAAAACATCTTAAACTAAAAAATTATTAATAATAATAATTTTAAAAAATAAAAAAAAAATAGTTAATCGAAGCAACATGTACGGTGTCGCCATCTGTCGGTATTAAAATTGAAAAATTTTATTTGCAGTGCCGGTGTAGGTCGATCTGGAACTGTTATACTATTAGATGCAGCGTTAGATATGCTAGGAGCAGAAGGAACTGTTGACGTTTTTAGTCTTTTATATAAAATGAGACAGCAAAGAGTTAATTTAGTGGAAACTATTGTAAGTGTTGTATTCAAAAATCACGCGAAAAACAAAATATATTTATATGATAATGATATAATTTTTAGGATCAATATACATTTGTGTATAAAGCACTCATCGATTATCATTTTGGCGATATCACGTGTAATCCCTCTCAAGGATTTGTTCTCTATTATAATAAATTAAGAATGGTGGATAGTGACAAAAAGAAAAGCGGTTTGCAACTACAGTTCGAAGTACGTTTTTTATAAAAGATTTTTACACTTTTTATAAATGTTTTTGACAGAAAGTTGCTATTGATATATATATATACATATAAACAATAAAAAATTACTTTTAGGAACTGGAAAAACTGACACCTCCTTTTACAGAAGACAAATGTTTAACTGCGGTGAAAGGAGACAATAAATCAAAAAATCGTTCTTTGGATATTTTACCTTGTAAGATGAATTTTTAAACAAGTTATTTAAATGAAAGCAACGATATTTTATATTTATATATAAATTCAAATTTTATCTCTTTCTAGCTGAAGGTGGAAGAGTTTTATTAAAATCTGGAAACTCTATTATGTATATGAATGCAGTTTATGTTAATGTAAGTGTTTTAAACACTTTTAACTTAAAAAATTGAATTTTTATTTATGTAATTAAATCGATACTTTCAGGGATACGGTAGCACAGAATCGTACGTGGTTACTCAATATCCATTACCGGAAACTGTTAATGATTTTTGGCAACTCGTTCATGATATGGGTTCTTCCATTATGGTGGTTTTAAACGATTTCGATGCGAAAGACGAAGTAATTAATTGACCTTTGTTGTTCTTTTCGTTACGGTTATTATGATATAATGCTGATTTATTTATTTATTTTTTATTTTTAAGACGACTCCTATACCATGGCCAGAATCGGGAACGGTATATCGAGGTAATTATCGCATCGACCACGTGATGAGTAAAGCGATCCGTGGTGGCAGCATAGTTCGACATTTAAAATTACGTAATATGGACCAGGTTATGTTTCTTTTAATTTTTATACTCTTTGAATGTAATAGTTTAATTATAACTTATGATGATATTTTATTTTGCACTTAAAAACTATTGGCAATTCAAATTTAATTATATTACTTATTTTCCCTTGTTTATATGTATAGAACCTTTTATATATATTGTAGTAGTTGATAATATTAATGCATGTAGTTGACATCTAATAGGGAAAACCTACACACATCCTTACACGTCATGTAAATCTGATTCTCTTAATGCATTTTTTTCTTTGTAGAAATAAGATATGATGAAAGTTAAATTAATGTCTGAAGTCATCGTCCAGAAAATTTTATGTTTCCAAATTGATAAATTCCGATTTATGCTAGTTCTGTTTTTATTTTTAAAATCGTAATTCTTCTAATGAAAAACTGTGATTTGCATAACGAGTTTGAAACCTTCACGTGACCGAAAAAAAAAACATAAAAATCTGTTAACAGCACCAATGGAAATTATCGGGTCATCCCAAAATTAAAGCCATTTTTTGCATTAAGTTTTGAAAGAATATAAAAGATAAATCACTTGAAAATTTAATCAAGTATATATTCATCATTTGAATCAATAACACTCTTCCAACATTGTAAAAGCTTTAAAAATTCATGTTTAGACAAGCTGAGACATTAAAAAAAAAGAAAAAGCACTACTTTTGGGACGATCTGGTAATACAAATGATTCATTACTTAAAATCAAACAAACGAGCTTTTTCTTTATGATATAACTGACTTCTTTAATTATCTTTATGCAATGCTTTTAAACACGAAATTATTTCATTTCAGTTAAAAAAAATAGGGTTTAATGAACAGAATATAAACCACTATAACTTTTTTTGTAATAATTATATGCAATAACTTATTTTTAAATTTTTTATTACCGAATTAATGACTGCAGTATTTCATTTATCGTGACTACAGGGATATAAAACAAGAAAAATTCGACAGTTTCAACTGAAAGGTTGTAAAATTAATGAAATGACCCATCCAGCACTGAATAATGTCATTTACATGTTGAACAAAATTGCAAGATGGCAACATAAATCGAAACGTAAACCAGTCATTGTCATGTGCTAGTAAGTTTTTATAATAAGATGTTAATTATTAATCTTCATTAATTAATTATATTAGACAAAAAAAAAATTATGATTATCGTTTTATACAATAATATGAATGATTATTTCTAGCAATGGTTCGACCATGTCAGGATTTTTTTGCGCATCCGCTTATCTAAGGGACCAGTTAAGGAACCAAGGAACGCTGGACGTTTTCGAAGCTGTTAGAACTGTTAGAATTAACAGGCCTTCATTCATTCCAGTCCTAGTAAGTTTTCTATACGGTATTTAACAGGCCTTCATTCTTTCAGTACTAAGTTTTCTATATATAGATAGTATTAATAGATCTTCATTCATTCCACTCCTAGTAAGTTTTCTATATACAGTAGTATTAAAGATGCACACAGCGCTGTGAGGATTTAGAACAAATTTAAGTACAGTAACATAAAGTAAAAATATAGTTCATTTGATCTCATCTTTATAAAATCAGAAATAAGTTGAAAAAAAATTGATAAACTTTAAAATGTTACTTTAATCATAAAATATTTTTAAAAAATAAATAAAACAATGAAAATATCAAACAAATATTTAAAAACTTTTATTTTTGTTTCTGAAATTACGTTCAGACGATTATGTTTAATAACACTGTAAAGAATATAAAATTTCTGAAGCAAAACTTAATGTTAGAAAAGTTTTAAAACAGATTTAAAATTTTTATTTTACTTTTAACAAAAATGCCTTTTCATTATACGACGATAAAATTACCATCCTTGAAAGTGAAAATGCCGTAAAATCTGTCAGCATGATGCAGCGACAATGACGTCTGTGACAGCTTTGTTGCCCAACAGTGGATGACGTCACAAGACAACGTCTATGTATTACGTCGTTATGACATAAAGATGCTGACATCACAAATATGTAACGTTATGGCAACGCATTGTTGATATTACTGATATAAACAATAGGAGAAGATTTAATCTCGGAAATGCTTAGAAAATGCTTGATATTTCTAGGATATACACAACTTCATATCGAAAATTATGAGGAATTTTGTATATAAAATATAATAATGGAGGTTATTGATTAAAATATATTAACGTGACAGTGTTTTTTGCTTCCACAGATAACTAATATTTAAAATGATGTTTTATTGATCGAAACAATGAACCAGGCATTTTTGTTTTAACAAATAAAAACAAAAAGCTTGTTTTACAAATTAAACTATCATAAACAATAAATGCTTTTAAGTATTATCCAATCAATAGTATAACTATTAGTATGAATGTCGTGCTTGATATTTTATTCTGTTCTGAAAGATGCTGATTGTTTCGTACAAATCATTTGGAAAATGTTTGCTCAGGATCAATAATACAAATTTAACAAAGTTATTTAAATTTTATAGATAACATTTGATAAGTAGATTGATTTAGCTATTTACATAAACAACGATAAGTTCTTTCTATAGCGTGTATCGCACATTCGACTTAGTAAAAAATAAGTTTGTAAAAGTATTCAAAACATGAAAAAATGTGTTTATTTTTTCTCTTTGTTTTCAGTTTGAAAGACTTAACTCCTTTAAAATTTATGATAGTTTGCAAAAAATAAAATTAAAATAGAAAATGTGAATAGATTGTCTTTTGGCTGAGTAATTTCAGAACCAAAAGCATGAAAGAGAACTGCTATTTTCTCAACAGGCAAGCTAAGAATTTTAAGAAATGTTATGCTTCATTAAATTTGTATGAATATTTTTCATACTGTTCAAAACTATAATCCAAGCAAATACGACGTAGTTAAAATCCATAATAGGAAGTTGTAGATCTTTTATCTGCCTACAAAACAATGGGAAAAATCTTGTAATGTAAATTTATATATGAAACTTTTCGAAGATTTTCAGCTACATCAAGGTTTTTCTAAGCTATAACTAGTGGCACAGCTAGAAATTTATCAAGGGGATGCAACTAAAAAAATTAAGAAATATTAAATGCTGTTTGAATAAAGCCGCAAGATAAAAATACACAAAATTATGTTATATATTTTACTTAATATGCTTGGTATTTTACTGAATACCAATGAATCTATTATATAAATGATAATTACATAAAATCACGAAACAAATTACAACATAAATACAAGTAGCAGGGAGGTGCAGTTGCATTCTTGCACCCTCTGGCTGCGCCACTGGCTATGACACATTATGTTCCAAATACATTGTGTCGTAGTCAACAAAATTTAACAAAATAAAAAACTGCAAAAACGAAAATTCTTTCAGATAACAATACACATTTACTATCACAACACTAGACTTCTACTAATGATTAAAACAACTTGGCAAATGAAAAAGGAAATAATATGCGTACTGAAATTAAAAAGTAGTAAAATTTCAATCAAAATGAATGCATTGGCAACACTAATTTTAAAAAATTTTTGAGATTTCTTTCAAACAAAGAGTAAAAAAAAAACTATCAATATTCAACTACAACAAAGGAAGGATTGTTGAAACAAAGAGTTCTAGAGGAACTCGATATTTGAACTCTAATTGAATACTGATAGATTTTTTTTACTCCTCTTCATTCTGTAAGAAAATTCGAATTTTTATCTACTGTTTCCATTCGATACCGATTAGTTTTTCAAATTAATTCTCTAGAGAGAGCCTCTATTATTATCCTCTAGCACACGAAAAATTCGTTTAAATTAATGTTATCATTTTTTATATTTTCAATTTTGAGAGAAAAAAATAACAATAATCTAATAATCTTCATTAGAGTTTTCTAAACTGTAGTGCTTATAATTTTGTATCTGTAATTCTACGTTAAAGAAACGTACATTATCTTTCATATATGAATTATATTCTTTATTACTATAATTTATCTTGTTTATTATTATTATTATTATTATTATTATTATTATTATTATAAACTTCCTAAGCTTCTTAAACAAAAAAAATTGGCAAGCTATTTTATGCGACAGTAATAAAAATATTATAGAACAAAAGATAGTTTAATGTGCGACAACGGAAACTATACAATTATTGATTATTTCTCTTTCTAAATATACTTTATGCAAACTGTTTCTGTTAATAATAGCAATTATATCAAGTACAACAAAACATATGTTTTTATCTTTTATATCATATATTATCAATATCATTAGGGAATAATTATTTAGTAAAATATAACAATCAAACATGTACTGTATAATAAAGTAAAATACAATGCCTTCGAAAAGCAACTATACACTTATAATAAACACGGTTATGTGTTGAGTGGTTGTATTCCGTGAGCTGCAATAATGTTTTCTGCAAAAGTCTGTAGATATGTCTGGTGTTAATGGGGATCATAAGTCGTTGTTCCATATTGTTGTGCTAGCATAGTTACAAGTAGTAGTTGTTATAGTATAATTGTGACAGGTGTATAGTTACTTTTCGAACGCACTGTATAACAAAGATAACTTCGTCTGATTTAAAATTTTTGGATATTTAAATAAAAATATACAAACTTTGAACGATAAATATTATGAATGATAAACAATATTAGATTATCGTCGATTTTCTAAATGTTAACACTTATTTTTAACGAATTAATTTTTCTCGATTTCATGTTTTTTACTATAATGAACTTCTTTCTTCTTTTCTTCTCTTCTTTCCGCATCAGTGGTAGGTTTACTCAGTCAATAACTATTATTGTGCTATTGACTGAGTTAAGAGCTATGCGTTAACTTCAGATGCAACAAAGGAATGGTAGTTTATAAAACTATGCTATATAATATGCGTTAATATGTATATAATCCTAATTAGATTACTGTAGTAATATTTGTAACATCATTTTTACACCAAAAATGGCTTATTATAACAATAACTATCTATATCTGTATCAAAAAGAAGCCAAACTTTCCTCAATTTTATCACTTGTTAATATTATTAAAGTTGTTTAAAATTCTTATTATATAGCCTATATGTATAGGACACACAAAAATATGTCATCTTTTATCCATCTACAAAATAAATATTTTTGTAAAGTTTAGCAAATTTTAAGATAAAGGATGTAATAATTGACGAACATCTCAAAGTGTTGACCATCAATTCCTGTTTACATAACACCTTAATTACCTAGCAGTGTTAAATTTAGTTTTAATGGCTCAGAAAGTTGTCGATAAACGATGAAGAAACTTTTCAGTAATTATCATTAAACGATAGATCAAGTAGAGACAGTAAACATACTTTAGAATTTTTAAAAAAAATGCTCATAAATTACGAATGAATATGACATACACGAATAAAATATATTCATAATGTCATGCGAGGGAGTTAATGTGTGTTGTGAATTGTACATGTGTGCGTGTAGTATATCATATAAGATAATATTAATGGATACCACATTTTCATTTGAATAAAACGATTCATTCATAAATTTATGTTTTCTTTTTATTATTATTATTATTTAGAATCAGTACAGATGGCTGTATGAAGTTGGATGTGCATTGATATCAAGTAAACGTTCGCGAAGAAGATAAAAAGGAAAAAGAAAAAAGGTTTATGAATGGAGAGTCTGATATTTTTTTTTTTTTTTTTACCACCGACAGTTTCATAAATTGTGCTCATAAAAATGCTTTCATGCATTCAGACATGCCAGACACGGAAGGAAATGGTATATTTTATATTTCCTGAACACAGAGTGAGAAAAATTATATATAAATATATATAATGTACACTCTAAGTGGATATTTAAAAGTTTATATAAGCAAAAATTCACTTTAATGCCTTGAATTTATCCGTCCTTTTATCCTTTGTATATGTTTTTAATGCATTTCTGTATGTACAGTATATATATATATATATATATTATGAGAAGTTGTAAATTTTAGCCATGCAAAAATATTTTTATGAAAATATTTTATGTGTTAAGGAAATTTTTGATTGTAAATATGCAAATGTGTATTATAATGTGAGGGATTTATATTAATTTTTATCTGTTGACAAAAGTATTATTAACTGCTACAAAAAAAAAACCCCATCTCGTTTTTTCTATATGATATTTGCCATATTGCTTTGTTGTGACTGTAAATTTTAATTTTTTATAATATACATATCTACATTTTATCTCACATTTTTCGTAATAAAAAAAAATGTATAAAAAATTATAGATTTTCGTTGTCTTGTTTTGTAGTCATCGAATTTTTCTTTTTTTATGAGCAAATATTTAAAATTAGGACCGTGCTAACTGTACCAGAGAGTCACGTTCATTAAAAAATAAAATTTCCAAACTGTAACATGCTAATGGATACACTCGTGATGGAATACATGTAGGTCACGCGTGACACATCTTCACGAAGATCGATGGAAAAGAATGCGAATGCGATCGCATTGAAGCATCGCTACGAAAGATCAAAAATGGTAAGAGCAACCGAAACCTTAACGAGCGTTATTACTGTAATAGCATTTAAACTATTAAAGCAGTTGATAAGTAAATAAATAGCATTAGAGTCGTGCCTGCATCAATATTAGTTCAACGCTATCAATGCACTTTAACGGGGGAATTCAGATAACTTTTCATTTTTAAAATTTGATCGAGCATGAAGTGAGAACGATATACGCTATTTGCTGAATTTATCTGTTATCCTTTCGCGTAAAACGAAGTTCAAAAGCATAACAACATTAAAAAACAAGCTAAAAGTAGTGAAGTAACCGACTACAAAATAAACTTTGACCTTTTAAAGCTAAGTGTGTATCGACTTTTATATGTAGAAATTATTTTCTGATATAAAAATTATATAATAAAATGCACTAGTGAGTTTTAATACTCTTTTTATGGACTTTTATACGCTGATAAAAATTCAAAAGTGTAGCAATGGAAGGCGTGTGTCCTTATAAAAGTCCGATATTACTTCAGAGATCAATCTTACTTGTTTTTTTTTTCCTAGAAGTCATAAAGTGACACGTCGACGTCTCACAAGTAACCGATCGTAACAGCAGATAACATTATTTTTTCAGTACTGTTTATGATCCTTTCTATGGTTACAATAACAAAACATATACGGGAATTTAACTGCAGAAACCATAACATTTCACGTTACGTAATTATAAAATCGTTACGTTATTTTACCTTAAGTTAAACCAATTTTAGCAAACTAAAATTGCTAAAAAAAAGTTGCTTGCAATGAATTATTTTAACCGTTTAGCCACATAAACGCAAAAAAAATGGCGACATTTCGACTTAAAAATAGCAGATTTCGGTGCAATTTCCTGAAGTTCAGTAAAGTCAACAAACGTTGCTAAAATATTTATTCCATTAGGTGTCGATTCTTACATATTTTATTTTATCTATCAGAAAGTTGCAATAAATATCCTGTATATAATAAGAAAAGAGAAAGATAGAGGAAAAAAAAGGAGGTTATGTTTCCTTCTGTTATCAAACTTGGCAAAGTTTTTTTTCTCCTATATAACTCGATTTTTGTTACCATAGTTACAAAACAGCAAACAAGAACCGAAAGGTAGATGTTGTTTAATATAAATTCTGTCAATGATTACGAGCCATGGCAGATTTGCGGACGTAGCGCACAGACCGAAAACCATGATAACATCTGCTGCTGCTACTACTACTATTACTAATTTGCATGGAATAATACGGATGTACTTACTTTGGAATACAATCTTTCCGGCAGAAGGAAATCCAGTAAAAGAAGAAAGTAAGTAAAAAAAAAGTGTGAAAAAAGTTCTCAAAGTGCGTAATTTTGATGAAAAAATTTTTTATTCTTATCTTTAAATATGTTAATTTTTACGTAACTATAATAGAAGCAATTAATTTTCTTTATCGTGACGAATAATTTGATATAATTATAATTCAATTTTTTTTTTAAATTTTTGCGTAAGTTGCGATAGAAATTTTTTTTTTTTGCTAAAAATTCTATAAATAGCACGTTCAGTGCAAAATATTCAGTAGAAAATTAATAGAAATGTAGACTACGCGCTTGCTTTTTTTTTTTCTTTCTGTTTTTTATAAGTGAAGACACGAAATGTCACGAAATACTGCGATTTGGTTTTTAAACATAATAATTCTTAATTTTATGCGAAGATTAATGTGTTTCTTTGCATAAAAATAGAGGTATGAGTAAATTTTATTGCGTGTTCTACTGTTGTTCGAACGCAAATATTACATTTATAAATCGCGATGTTTTCGTTCTTGCAGAACAGTAACGGAATAAAAAGTGGAAGCTGTGAATTTGTAAACTTTCCTTGTTAAACTATGCAAACGCACTGAAACTCATTAATCTATAAGTTTAAAAAAAATAAAGAAAAAATCGTGTCTTTCGATCGTAGATCGTATCGTCTGCATAAATACGTAACAGTTTTATGTTGGCTCATAAGCGATTTCGATCATTAAAACTATGATGTTGATGCAGATGATCGATCGCCAATATTTTTATGATAATCTTTGAATTATTTGCTCGTTTAAATATTCGTTTCTACTTAAAAGTGGATAAAATTAAACATTCTTTGTTTTTTACTCTTGAAAAACTCATTGTAACCTTCAGTTTTTTCGATTAACCGCGTAAGATTCGAACAGAATATTTTTTATTTTTTATTTTTAAATCCTCAGCCATATTTTTCAAACGTATGTAAACATCACTAAAACATTCGTGAGGATCAATAGCATTGACGATAATCCCAGTTATCATCGCATGCATTAAAGTTGATAAGCTATAAACTTTATTATATACTCTTCTAAAAATTAAAACACAAAATTGCTGTTTTGTTACTTTGTTTTCGGTTATAAAAGGGAGTATTTACGAGAAAACGGAATATAAAAATACCGTTCGACTTTGGTTTTAATGTTTTTTCGTAAATTTTTTATTTGTTTGCACGTTTTATACGAAATTTCTACAAGAACCAAACAGTAAAAAACAGCAGAAGTTGAATTAAACATAAAAAAAAATAATAAAAATAATGTTTGCATCTGGAAAATAGCGCAGTAAATTATCTGATACAGTTAAGGTAAGCGTTAATTTAATGTAGATGAATGTGTAATCATACTTTGACTATGAAAGGATTAAATTAATGGAGAACTCGTTCTTTGTACGAGCCAACTGAAGCTCGAAAGTCGCTCGCTATACACACAAAAGGCGGGACAAAATTTTAAAAACTTCTCCGAGCATCTCAATAAAGCATTAATTACATTTAAAAATAGCGCAAATAAACTCGTTTTAAGCGTTATTTTAACTAGCGTAAACTATAATTATCGATACAAAAATTAAAACGTGATTTCATGAAGATGTCTTCTAAGCGCACGCTATACGGATTGAACAATCGCCATATGTTTTTCGCTATCAAAAATTTATTTTTGAGCGCTATTCGAGTGCTATATAGTTACCATCTACACACGCAGTTTAAGCCTAAATTTTAAACATGATTAATATATATATATATATATTTTTTGATACTCAAAATAACGCGAATCAACGTGAAACTAATTGAAAAAATTACCAAGATAAACCGAATCAGTCTTGGAAAATAACGTTAAAAATTTTATCTAGCGCACAATTTATATTATTTACACAGGCATAAATAAATTTATGAATGCTTAGAACAGTTTAAATTTTATTGTGACTTTACAGCAGCCAGAATAGTGTGTTTTAGAAAGTTATAAAGTTTATTTCTACGTTTATCTATTAGTAATTGAGTCATGTAGAAGAAAAC
>WUQG02121238.1:0-24861 GCA_011317285.2 Androctonus mauritanicus | reverse complement strand
CACACCGAGAACCATTAATAAAATAGACCCCACATCCATCAGCAATGCATGGAAGTCCTGTATACGTAGAAATTGATCTGATATCCCTAATGGACGTCTTACGTCATTTTAAGACTTAATGTGTACTAGTAACGAAGTAGAAGTAACATTTGTGTTTAGTGTTTTAATATTTTGGCTATTTTATGTAATTTTAGGTTATTTTTAATCGTCCATCTAATAAGTGTTACCATAGTTACGAATTTGAATTTTATCCGTTGTTATATGGATTCGACGATCTGTTCTGTAAAATCTTCGAAGCTGACGATGATTCATGTACGAGAATCGAAAGCGCTTCTTATCGTAAAATAAATGTGTTGTTTTTTTATCGATTTCCTGCCAAAGTGCTGAATTTTTTTGAATATTTAAATGTATTATAAATATTTATATTAGTTATTGTAATTTCAGGTTTAGGCATATACCAGCTTTCTCATATTTCACAAGATATAATTCAACTAAAAGGTATGAATATTTTATTTCCAATTATTATTTTTTTCATGGTTAGAAAATAAAAGTGATAAATGTATCCTTCAATAAATTCAAATTTGTTCCAAGTAATCTCATTTCTATCTATATTTAATCTACATAAGAAATTCCTTAACTGATCAAAATAGCGGCAAAATGTCATTTTTACCTTCTAAATACAATAAATTATAAAGGCAATTAAAACCGAGTAAATTTTTATAGAATGATTAAATAGTTCTTCCTCCATTCGTCGTATTAAACTTTTTGCACACAAATTGATATAATTTCTATTATTACATTTTAAAGGCTTTCATTAAATCTGCCACAGACAGGTGAAAAATAGCTTTATTTATGAATATTAATAATTTTAATTCGATCAGTACACTGTGATTATCAACCGTACTATTTTCAAAATGAATATAAAGTATATATTAAAGATGATAAATATTTATAAACTAATATTAAGTCGTATATTATATCACTGTGGCAACAAGATGTGTATGAAATATAAGGAGTAAAGGTTGGTTCTCACTAACGCTGTAGCGTAATTTTACTGCTTTACTTTTCCGCCGCCGTAAAACCGCTTAGCAGTTCACATTAATGCAGTACATTATTTTGAAAGTGTATTATAGGAAAGCTGTAAAATCTTCCCACGTTTCAGTAGGCATAGAGTGACGACATTTTGATTGTTTTATACTGTATGATTATGATGGAAAATAAAGTAAAAATTTCTTTTTTTACGTTACCAATAATCTATCAAGCAGCCGTAATGAAATCTGACTTAAAACTATGGAGTATCGCTATTGGTCGAAAAACAAAACGGTCGCCTACCGCTGCAGCTGAAGTTGAAGCTGCTTCGACTGGAACCGTCGCGGAAAATCGCCTCAAACTGCTCTCTGACCGCGTGGGACGATGTCAGAAGGCGGTTTTCCGCGCTGAAACCACGCTAATGAGAACCAATCTTTACATTTAATGCGGTGAAAATCTTATCACTTCAATCTTAGAATAAGATTGGTTGTTCTAATACTGAGCAAGGTCTTTACAAAATGTTGTTACTGTCGAAATATCATGTGTTACATCAAAATTTACGTTGATTTTGAATCAGAATTATAAGGTCGTCAGAATCTCTCTATTAAATAAAAATATTTAAATATGGGGCCCATACATATAAACATTAATCATACGATTACGATTAAATTATTCAATTCACATGGATATAAGAATCGGTAGAAAAAATATTTCTGTTTATTTAACTAAATAAATGAAATTGGTCAATTCCAATTTAAAAAATATTGCATTTTCTTAGTTCTAAAATATTTCTTAACACAAAAGAAATATAATACTATAACAAATTTAATTTTAAAAAAGGTAAAACAATGTCATAATATTGGAAGAAAAAGTTTGAAATAAATAATTTCTATTTATTTAAAGTTTTAGAAACATATTTTCCAAAATACTTTAAACAATACAAGGTTTTGAAACATGTTTGATCGATATTAAGTTATATTAAATTCTTGGGATATATTTAAAAAGGACAAAAGTCAATTTGAGCAATAAGGCGAACAATGAGATGAGATCTGAGATGCAGCATAATTAATTAAATTTTTATTTATAAGATTAGTAAAATAAAAAAATATAATTAGTCTAATCATATTTATCAAATAATATTTATTAGACTAATAAATCAGGTGATTAAAGTCTCTAAAGATTATAATTTCTAGGTATTCTGATCATATATGATTTGATCAGAATGCCTAGAAATTATAATCTTTAGAGACTTTAATCAACTTTTAAAAGTAATATATTAAATGAAATTACCTGAATAATTAGTAGAAACTACATTTTTCGATCGTGATATAGATATTCCGAAATTCATCAACGATTTGTTGATATCTGCAAATATTCTCTAAATGATGAAAATAGTAAACTATTGTTTTATAAATATTGTATTAAATCAGTCAAAAATATTTCATGTTATCTGGGAAAATTTAGGAAAAATTTCTTTAGCTGATCCATGATAAATATAAATGGCTCCTTTATGTAATTCAATAGCAATGCCTATTATTATAGAAATTATTTACTTAATATAAAAAAATTCAATGAATATCGAAATCAATGCTTAAAATTACCAGAATATTTATTCTGATTAACATCTCCGGTATTAGTTACATTTGTATGAAATCACTTTTTGGTACCGAATTGCCATATCGAGACGATGCTTCTACAAAATACTAGGAAAATTGTGAATATATAAAAGATTATTAATTGCAGTAAAAACAAATATAGGTTATGTGCTACTCTAAAACAACATCGAAGCTTCAGTCAGAATTTATATTTACTTCAGTACTAAACCAGTACTGAAGTAAATATAAATTCTTTCTTCATCACCAGAGAAAGAAGAGAATAAAGAAGTTCCAATAAGTAAATCTGAAAAATCATCATTGTTGACATCTGCAGCTAATTTCAATGCTCCAAAATATTCTTATATCTTTAAAGTTACTATTATATATTATATTATTATCATTTAATATTATGTATATTTAATTTAATAAATTACTTGAATTCTTGCTTTCTCCATGATTATATGAGTCCTATATTCTTCCATGATATAGATCTGGGCGGCCGGATGACCGAGGGGTAATGCGTTGGCATGACATGAATTGCATTTTTCAGTCATGCAACGCATTTTTCAGTCATGCGTTGGCATGACTGAAAAATTTCTGGGCCCGGCCCGGAGATCCGCGTTCTTCACCATCCGGTCTCTCTCCACGGATGTGGGTGCAGCCCATAGTATCTGGCCCCTTAGTAATCTCTCTGAAAAGGGGCGCGAAAATGCAAAAAAGAAAAGAAAAGATATAGAACTGAAAATTTTGTGATATATTTTCATGATTTAAACACACACACACACTTATTATATAAACAATTTAATAAACACTAATTATATATACAATATAATTATTATAACTTGCCTATTAATAACATTAGTCACTACATTCCGTCGTGTCATTTGCCTATTTTGAAATTTATAAATATTTTTGAAAATTTTTATATTGGCATGTCATTCATTTGCGAAAAAATTCTTTCTTTAAATCTACTTCGTCTCATTTTTCATCAATTAATTTACACTGATACAAAACTCGAAATTTTTTAATTTCTGTCGAATTTGCTTTTGTTGCAGTTACTAAAACTGTATAATACAAGTACATAACTTATAGAATTTTAAATTTTAATATAAATAAAAATAAATTCATTAAAATTACAAAATTCCTTTATTTTTGAAAATTAAAAAAATAAATAAATAAAATAAGAACCAGATTGTCCTTTAAATGTTTTGGTATCGAAGTTTTAAGAGACGAGATTTAAGCAGAGAAAAAGGAAAAAGAAAAAAATCCATTTAAAATAAACTTTAACTGAAAGGGAAGAAAATATTTAATATAAATAGGGCAATGCAGTTCCTTTTATAAATGTAATAAATTACTTATTGATATTATTTTACAGGAAAAACTACTTTATTTATAAATTAAATGTTTACTTGTAATGAGGTTTCTCTATATTAATATTCATAATTATTATAAGGTAATCTCAGAAGATTTAATATTCGCCATTTTTAACTCGTAAGAATTTACAGAATTGATGAATTTTACTTGAAATTCGATTAGAATAACTTGATCACTTTGTTAAATTTTATAAAAATCAAATAGTCCAAAAATTATCAAAAATAAAAATCCTTTGGAGTTTGAACTTCCGCCATTTTAAAACAATTGCGTTTAAAAGATGTGTTATTTTCAACAACTTGATCTTTCTACTAAATTTCATAAAATTTAATGAATAATTTAGAATATATTAAGAGAATATCTCAGAAATTTAAATGTCCATCATTTTTGAATGTTGAAGCTAGAGAATTAAATGATGCGATGCTAACCTTAATGATAGAATATTGTCATCAAGTTTCATAAATAGCCTCTCATTAATTCAAAAGTTATTGATAGAGCATACAAAACAACATGTTGATTTATAAGTGCCACTTTCCTTCAAAAAGTAGGCTAAAAATATTACATTTTCCTATTCTTTTTATATAAGCAGGAGGGGGCGACAGATTCAGACTGGCCCGAGCAGCAATACCCTAATAACGCCTCTGGCCTATTTTTTAAATATGTTCAATATTTTGAAATGACTTAAAGATGTGGAATTAAAATATATATCATTAATGTATTTTCAATAGCATCATCTCTTTTCCGAATTTCATAAAAATCTATCAAATAGTTCAAAAGTTATTAGAATAAGCATAGACACCGACTCTACGGTGTCTATGCTTATTCGGAGGTAATCGAAAAATTTGAATGCATGGGCAAAAGTATCTTTTCTTTCTTTTTTTTTATATATGTCATAAATGCAAATAATTATCAATATCAAAATGACAGTTCATTTATGTATTCATTTTTCGTGAAAAGCTATAGCTTATAAATTGAGCTTGTCCCGTGACAAAAATTATAAGTCACCATTCTTATATAGCCGCTAAGAATAAGACATTAATAGTTTGAATACCTATAATTTTTAAATGGAAATTATAGAATTAATCCATCTCATCTCAAGATCAAATTTAATGTTATGATTTCCTTGCTGAATTTCATGAAAATCAATCAAATAATTCAAAAATATTACTGGGAAGCTCAAAAGTTCGAATGTTCGTCATTCTTATATGGCTGAAATTACAAAGTTAAGATATGCAAAACATCACTACCGAACTTTCTGAAAATCTATTAATTATCAATAAATATAAAGTTATTAGCAAGAGATGCACGAACAATCACACAATCATAATCCTCACTTTCTTTCAAAAAATAGGGTAAGAAATATATGAATATAATTATTATTTATTTATAAAGTATTATTTTTAGTTTAAAAATATTTTAATCAAAATGTATTTTTTTTAAGTTTAAGCAAGAGATTAGTGTCTGTCTTTAAAAAAAAACTTTCAATCCGGTTCGTTCCTCGAAATAAGAAAATTCAACAATTGCTTTCAAGAAAATTTCTTTAATTTTGCATTATGAGTTATAGTAATGAATCATTTAATATTCCATATAAGATTATATTGATATAAATTATTATCCCTTTATTGTAGGTTTCAATCATGAATACATCCGAATCTAAATTATAAATTATTTAAAAACGAAACTCTTTTTTCACGTGAATAATGAATTTACAAATATTGTATTTTCAAAACTGGGTTCATTCTACATTGGATATCTCATTATATTCTGCTGTACATGGGACAGCAGAAGAAACAGGACAATTTATTTTTTCCTGTTTCTTCATCTTATGATTTATTAAAAACGATTTTGAAATTTTGAGCTGCATTCGTACTCTTTTAATTTTTTCTTTATAATTTCCAAAACTATTTTACTGAAAATATTTTATATTGTATTATTTCTCTTTATTAAACAAAACAATTAAATATTATAGATTAAATGTCAGTTAATTAGTTATTATTGATAATATAATAAAAAGATATCGATATATGCAGACAAGAATAATATTATATACAGTTTTAATTTCCGAAAAAAGTTTCATGAAACTGAATATTTATCTAAGATAAAAACTGTATTAATTCAATATTTTCTTCATTAACACGGAAACAAATTGTAAATACTATATTCATTGACAATTTTTCAAAATAAATGTTAAATTAATGTATATCAGTTGTAGAATAACAATAACATTTATCTAACAATAAAATGTTTCGGTGATATATGCACTTGAATAAATATATTCTATATACTATACTGTATTAACATCATAATTTGTAGTGTTAAAAATTTATTTTTAAAAGTAATTGGCAATAATTTATGTATATTAACGATATATAAATAAATATTATTTCCAATAACTAATGAAAAATGTTTTAAGCTTTTGGTTCCAAGAATTGATCAATGACACGCAGAGTTATTATATTAAAAAGAATCCTTTGTTTAAATTTTCAATGCATTGAATGAATCTATAATGATTACACGGAAATCTTAGAAATGAAATTGTTAACAACTTAAGTTCCTTGTATGGGAAAATATTTTTAGAAAATATTGATATATCAATATTAGAGTATAAAGTTAAATTATTTCAATAGAAATAAAACGGACAAACAAATCTAATTTGTGAGTGTATTGAATGGATTCAAAATCTACATCATTATTATTTAGATCAGTAATTATAAATGAATGATGTTTATATTTTTTTTTATATATCATATTTATTCTTCTTTATTATAGCTATTTAATAATATTTCCTTTAAAATTATCTGAATTCGTCTTTAATATATCTTATGAGCGTATTTTACTATGTAGAAAAATACAACTATTTCATCTTTATCTTCTGTAATCAATAAAAGGCCAATATAAAAGCATAGCGAAATAAAATTCAGAGCAATATTTTCCATCAGAAAAGTGATAATGTAATTTATCATGTAGATAATAGACTTTCTTCCTAATGAACAAGTCATATCTCATTTAATTGAACAGTAAAATTAAACTCTTTCGATTCAATCAAACTCTTTTAATATCATAATCTATAGTGTATATTGATAGTAATAGTCATTTATTAAATTAAACCATTAATTACATTATTATTAAAAATTTGAAGATGAATTTTAAACTTGTTAATTTTAAATATCAAAATAACTTTTGACTTGTTATCAATATATCTCAACAAAATGAAAATATTGTAGTTATCTTAGTAAAACTATTGTGATACTTATAGATTTCATTCATATGTGTCAAATCTGTGCTATATAGTACTGTACTAGCAAATTTTACTTTCTTTATCTATGGCAGAGAAAGAGAATTTTTGAGGGCCAAAAAATTATATATATTATCATATAAGAATTGATGATTGCCTATTATAAATCATAAAATTTATATTAAATCGATGCGATGAAGAGATCTTCGAGATTTATCAAAACTTTAAATAAATCAGTATACTGTAATATTTATTAATTTATTTTAACATCCTTTTTGAAATCCCATTAATATTTTATCAAAATACAAATAACAAATATTTTTATTTTTTTTTATTGATAAAAATTTGTATTGAACATTATTTATTTTTTCTTTTTATTGTGCCCTTTCTTCAGCAATTTTTCTACGTTCCACTTTGGACACACATTCCATAGTTTTGTCATCTCTGGTATAGAGTACTGTATTGATATAAAATATAAAAAAAATATCGAATATTTCCTGTTAAAAATTTTACAGTTATTATGCTATTATATTCAGCTATTCATTTACAAGATATCCTGTAAATGAAAAATTGAGAAGTGTCGTTAAAAGATCAGAATTATGATATTATTCAGACAATTAATATATATTATAAAAAAGATTCTCAATATGCAATAGTTGATTTAATTTACCTTTTTTTTTTTTTTTCTTGCTCAATCTCTTAGAAATATCTTTGATAATCACATCTTTTAAAGTATTATATATTTAAAACAGAAAATAATTATTAGCATACTTAAAGTTTTAATTTTTTCTCCATTTTCGTACCTATAATAATCATCAACACTGTACATGTTTTAGTTTAATAATAAAAAGATTCTAAAAGAATTTATTCCCGTTAAATACTGTATTTATATTTATTATTCAAGAATGAAAACTTAATTGCCGGAAAAAACTTAGTCATGCTTTTGAATTTATATTTAATGTAACCACAAAATATTTTTAGATTGTGTAATCATATGGTAATCATACATAAGTATTTAATGGTTTAACAAAGTACAAAATAAAAATTTTAACCACATAAAATAAATTTAGAATATATACAGTATATTTTTATTATTAAAAAAGAAAACATTTTAGGTTTAATAAAATAGAACTCATTTGAAATAAATAATTCGCCTATTTAAATTTAATAATTCAGTTGGTAAATATGATCTATCAAAAATTATACAGTAACTAATTATAATACGTTATAATAATAAAGCTTTCAATTAGACTGATTATACGGTATATGATTATCGAATAATAAATAATATTAAAGAAATGTTATTATGTCATCACAATTTTGCAACCGTTTCTTATTGTTAAATTGTTCTCATTAACAGGATAATCATCATTTGTTACAGCAATTTCATTTTAAGAGATTTAAATTTAGCTACGGTATTTATCCATTAAGTAATTTTTTAATCAAGTATTTGTATAAAAGACCTTGAGATTTTAAAATCCATTCCTTTTGCCAGTTAAAATTAAACTGAGTAATTAATACTTAATTTTTTTTGTCCCAAATATGTAGTTGTAAACGTATTCAGTGTGTTCCAAATCGTGATGCTTTCTTCGACCGAACAAATTTTTTTTATAAAAAAAATATTTCCGGGAATTGTATTATACAGATCTAATACTAACTAATATAACAAACACCTGCTATTTAAAATCTTGCCACAACGTAATTTAATGTTATCTTTTAATGAAGAATTAATGTCTTAAACGTGCTTTTAAAACTTCAAAAATACTGGAGGCAAGAATTCTCCTTTTATATAAGAATGCAGCACAAAAATTTATAAATTAAAAAATATATACGAATTTAATGGTGCAAGGTCTTTTAATTTCTTAATCATTTTCTTCTATTCAGTTGTCCTAATAAGTATTTATGTGTCACTAGGTAAGCAGTAGGCTCAAACCACGTTTCGCCCGGAATAAATAGGACAAAAGCTGGACATCACATGTTTGATATTGTTGAGCAAGTTAATAAATTTATAGTATTTTTGCAGCTGTAACGTATTCTATCCATGCTAACCATCCAACTACTCAATACAAATATCTTTAATTAATTAAGAAATATGATAACGTATCGGAGGGGATGCAGAACGACGTTAAATTAAAATTAAGTTACAAATTTTCATAATTAAGTTAAAATAAATATCATTAAAATCCCAATCACAAATAAAAAATTAAAAACTAGAACATGTACTTTTAGAAATTTAAATTTAACATATATTATAATATTATTGTTATTTTTTTTAAGTCTCACCCTTCTAACAGTATTTAAATTTGTTCATAAAGTAGTATCAAGGACAGTCAAAGGGTAGTACTTAGATAAGACATAGCAGTTTCCCACATTAGCTTTAACAAGTCAGTAAAAATAAATGGGACTATAGTTATAACGGTGATGAATTATAACTGTCAAATTACGTGATTAGAATCTAAAACAATGCAGGCATCTAATCGAGAAGTCAAAAGGTGTTTCTAAATATTTTCACGCTATTTCTGGACACACGAGAATTTCTTTTTTATTAAAAAACAATAATTTACGTTACTTCATTTTTTTTTCAAAATTACGATAAAGTAAATGCAATTACTATTTATTTTAATTTTTGTAAAGTAATCAGTACCTCTTCATTTAATATTCTTGGAGCAAGGATTCAACGTAAAGCACTTCCACATACTAATTAGTTCATTTACAAATTAATGATATTGGAGTATCCTCGATTCAACCAACGTAGCATTCCACATATAATAATAATAAATATTTTGAATGTTAAGCATTCGTTAACCGCAATGCCGATGATCCAAAGTAGTAAAAAATATTTCTGGATATTTGTAGCATTGATATTTAAAATATTACATTGTTTAATTTTATATACGGTATTCATAATGCTGCTTTTGCTTTCATAAATATGTAATAACATCTCTCAATAAAGAAAGGAAACGTAAAAAAGAGAAAAACTAGAAGAATAACAATTAAGATAGATTCATAGCCTAAAGCTATTCCTTTTAGCACACCGCACCCATTGGTTCCCAAATACAGCTATACAGGTTTGCATCAGTAGAAAACGAGGTGTGTCGGTGGCGATGCTAGTTTGGCCTATATTTCTTATCACTGACATGGCACAAACCACATGGCACAGCACAGGATTATTAACGTCAATGCTTAAATGCACGGTAAGAAAAATTATTTCATTCTATAATAAACAACTTAATCGTATGCAATTATTTTAACAAATGGCTCAACAAATGGAATATTTTATTTAAAATTATATACAGTCATTTGTTTTTTTTAAGTAAAATAGATGCAAACTATTTAATTTTTCACGATTTATTAATGCTGTCTCCATTTTCACAACCATCTAAGTTTATCACGTTCACTTTTTTAATTTAAAATTTGATTTATTGCATTTGTTATAATTTGATTCCAAACTTAATACATACATTTATTATTAAAAAAATTTCTTTGTATTTATTTTGAATTTATCATTGCTGAATGATTTTTTTATATTTTATATATATATATATTTTTTATTATATATATATTTTTCTTACATATATAAATCTGCATGATTAATAGTAAATTATGCTTAGATAAAAATTTTTATCTTAATAGATTATATCAGGAAATTACTTCAGTTTCCTCTATGATTTGTTATTATTAAGTACAGTATTATTATTATTATTATTTTATTATGATTAAAAAATATCACCGAAAAATAGATTTTTATGCTTTTAGCCATATAAACTACTGTTAATTTACCGGTTAAATTTATATTGCGGAGAAAAGATGAAAGAAAAGTTCTACTAGATTTAGAAAGACAATATGTTTTCTCTTTTTAAATTTTATATAATAAACTTAATGAAATCAGATTTGTTTAGAAACATTTATGTACATTTTTATATGAACTTCTCTTCTATTTAAATGTATTTCAAGTTTTCATATGTTCAAGTTCAAGTTTTTATATGAACTTCTTTTCTATTTAAATGTATTTTTATCTTAATCTTATCAGTAAAAAGATCTAAAACTGGTCCTATATAAGTTTTTGAATTTTACTATATTTCATTTATGAGATTTAATATTTTTGCTTTACTACAATATTATTTCTTTCTTTCTCTTATGAAAACTGAATAATTCTTTTAATTAACCAATCAATAGTTTCAATTATTTTATTATGTTAGTATCTTATAACAGGTAATATAACCATTTATTCAACACGTACGCCCATTTCCCTTATTAAATTAACAGGATGATACATCAATGCTCTCTAAAGCATACAATAAAAAAGTTAATTAGATGTAGTCTGTTAAATAAAACATGTTAGACTTGCGTAATTCTTTAATTTTGCATAGAATAATTAATCGTATCGTATACTGTTGTAACATTATAAATCACAATTTATAATGACAAATGTAGTATATAAAATTGTTTTAAATCATTTCATAAAACGGCTGAATTATTTATAAATATGCAGATAAATTTGCCATTATGTTAAACAGTTCAATGCTTTTATTGATTTATTAAAACAAAATACTGTATTTTATTCGAGATATCTTTAAAATGTCTTCTGTCCTAGTAATCTGTACTGTATTATATTATAGTTCAATAGTTACAATAATTCTATATTGATATATTTAAACATTGCATAGTATACTATTTTCAAAATATCATACTACTCATTATTACATAATACAATTATAATACTATAATTTATATATTAAATCATCGATATTCATATAAAATATTAGTTCTATAGGCTATGTAGATATAAATATATTCTTAAACATAGAATGTTATGATAGATCAGACTATATAGATAAGAAAACGCTTAATCTGAATTCTATATCGGATACGAAAAGAGAAAAATGTGGCAAATTCTCATATCGATTTATTATTATTTTTAATTAATTTAAAGAAAGATCTTAGAAATATAAAAAAATAAAATAAAATAAAAACTAATTAAATTTTAAAGTATAAAAATAATAAAAATTAACTAAATTATCAAAATTTATATGTCAGCTAGAAAAGACTGCCAAGTGAGACATAAATTTTTAAATCTTATATATAAAAATACATGATTAAAAATATATTACATATATAATTTTCATTAATTTTATTAAATATATTATTGATAATAATAGCTAATTTTTTATTGATTTTAATAGAATAAATCTATAATTAAATATTAATAACAAAAAAAAAGAAATAGAAATTGAACAATAAATTTTATAAAGATATCCAAAATTAATCTTAATATCATAGATTATATATATAGCGTTTGTATGAGAAATAGTGTACTGTATTTAGTATCAAATGTTTTTTACTTGTTATATACATCATTATACTAAATATGGAATGTAATTATTCTTAATATACATTTTGATATTTAGTTCACTGAGATTTTCGTATTAAAAAAATTTTTCTCTATAACGTTTGCATTTGGTATATGATTATTTGATGTAAAAATATTTATGAACTTTCATATATTTTTCCACAATAAAGTAATAATTGTTAACTAGGAATAAGAAAATAACATCAGAATAATGATTAAGAATAGCAATATAAAAATATAATAATAATTTTTTATTCGTCTGTATTGAATTCAAAAAGATTTACAAGATATTCCTAAGTGTTAAATTTTAATTAATTGATTAATAAATAGTAAATCAATAAAATACATTAATAAATATAGACTTATTATTATTAGTTGCTTTTTTGTATTATTTTTTTTGTTTTGTTTTATTCATTATTATTATTAAAAATCACAATAAATTCATCTTTCTATGATGTCATATAATTTATATATACAAATTTCAAACGTTTGTGTAAAGCAACTGTTTCAATTTAGTATAAAAATTTCGATCCATCCTTGTATTTCATACTGTGAAAATCGTACAATTGGACATCCTATATAAATTCAAAATCATTCATATTAGTTTTAAAAAACATTGCGATTATATGAATTTATTTACTGGTCTAATAATATTTTTATAAAAAGCAACTAGTAACAATATACGTATTTATATTTTTGATTTAACTTATTCTGTTCATTTTGTCAATTCTTAGTCCATAAAGTGGAATAACATACGAAATTATTTGGTATAAATCTTTCTGCATCCGGCATAAACAACTATAAATATATTTCCTAGTACAAAGTGAAGTGTAGTAATTTACGGTGTTTCCCATAAAAAAGGAAAAAAGAAAAAATATAAATGATTTTTTTAAAAATTGTTCGCATTTTTTTCTTATTCTTAATACACATATAAAATTCATTAAAAAACAGTCAATCTTATTCTACATCCATTACAAACATTTAATAAATACTGTATAAATACTGTATAATTTCAAAAGTAATATAGACTGTATTGTTAAATTAAAAACGATGTTCATGTGATCTTAAGATTACTCTCAGAATTAAATTCGATTATATTTGAAATACTAATATACAATAATGTTAATTATAGAATAATGAAAAATTATAATCAGCATTTAAAAAAGCTTATACTGTACTTTGCATATAAAAATTTATATTCATAAGGAATATTAATAAATTGAAATTTTATTGCATTCTCAATACGTTATAATATCTATATTTTTCTGATTTGAACTCATAATGTAAAAACATTTATTACTATTTTTATAATTTCATTTTACACTTAAATTTGCACTTTTAAAAACATTATAAAGTCTAAAGTTTATTTTTTTATCCAAAATATAAATTATTAAATTAAATTTCATACTTGTAAATAAAATAATTTTAATTTTATATCATGAATATATAGCTTAGAAATCTATATAATACATTTATGACGATGCACATGAGTATAATATTGAAATTTATGTACATTATTTTATGTAATCTGATTTAGTAATATCAATAGCATAGTCCAGAATTGATAATAGTTAAGTTGCGACAGATCACATGATATTGGTAATGTTACGCATGAAGAAATGAGTAATAAAAATTCCTTGAGAAGAGCACACTATATGCAATATTGTGTTGCGAGATATTATTGTGCATGATTTAATATGCTTAACAAAAATATAAAATTATATTTATTATACATTTTAAATCTAAAAAGTAATAAGTGATAAAGTTATTGTTAAAAAAAACTTTTAATTAGCATAGTATTATGTAAGCCTTTGTATTATATATAAGCGTCGAAGTACAGAAATACGGAAGCAGTTGCTCCTGTGAAAAAGTATATTTTCGTCGCCCATATTATTTTATATTTAAGAATGCAAATAATCAGTAATGAACAAAAATAATTATGTAGTATTGTATATAATTGATTTGTATAAAAATATTTTCATTTTAATCTCTATCAAAATGACCGCTCATCTTTGTACAATTTTTTTGTGAAAAGCTACATAATATAAATATTTGAATATTGATAACTTTTGCCCCCGAGATAAAAATTAAAAGCCATCAGTATTATAATATGAGTATTATAATTTACTGATGCAAATTATGATTCTAATAGAAAAAAATTATTCATTATATAAGAGAAAGTAAAACAAAAAATAACATACTCAACTAATTTTACTCTTTATTATAATAATTGAAATTATATTTATCCTCTTTTCTTATTTGCATTCACTAATTTCTATATATTACATAAATAAGTCATAAAAATTTTATTGCTGTTTATTTTTTATTCATTTAAATGAAATGGAATAAAAAATAAATAAATAAAAGTTTAAGCATCAAAGAAATAAAAAATATAATTACTTATTTTCTTCTTCCCTTAGGATATAGAATAAGGTTTGAAAAAGAAACCATTAAAAAATAAAATTGACCATATAATATTAAAAAAGCATTTTAGCTCATCAATTTTTTGAAGCGACACAGAATTAATTATGAGATCGAAAAATAAATAAATAACAGAAATATTTTCTTTCAGAAATGATCGAAAACGATGTTAATGAGAAAAATTTCTTTTTGAATATCATTTGAAAAGTATATACTGTAGTTATTATTTATTATTTTACTCTATTTTGGGATAGTTTTTTGTTTATTATGAAAAATTCAACTAGCTATACTTAAACTTATCTTTTAAGCTATTTTTCCAGATGAATAAATTTTTAATTTCATTTGAAAAAGTATAGAATTAAAATATATTATAACGTATATTTTTTAGATTAGAATAATATATTTTATACTTTTGTAAAAAATTAAAATATGTAATATTGAATTACTACAAAATTTATAATTTCAAAATATTATTAGAACATAACGTAATATTTATAATAAATGTACTCAAATAAAAATCTAAACGTTTGTTGTTCATAAATGAAAATTATTTTTATTATTCTATTTTATACAACTTTCTTATACTAACAAATATATACTGTACATCAATATTCACAGAACCATAACAAAAGCTGATCTTTTTAATGTTCTTTATTTTATTTCGTATTTAAAACTTTTCATTTTTATTTTTTTATAAACATTTTTATAAATTCTTTTTCAAGTTATTTATTATATTTACTTAATAGAGCATATATCAATATGTTTGTTTATTCTTATATCAATATTTAAACAATTTTTTACAAAATATATATCAAAGATTCCAATATCGAACAGATCTGTTCAATAAAAACCAAGAACTTTTAAAAATAATAAATGCTGAATGGAATAAAAAAAATGTGAGTGATTGTTTCATAAATAACCTATTTGCTTTGTTTTTATATTTTATCAGCGTTCAAATGAATATTTTTTCATTAATAAGGGGTTGAATAATCCTGGTTAATGATCGCGACATAAATTATTTACCAAAAAATAAATCATATACTATAAAATAATATATAGAATGTATCTATTAATAGTCTACTAAGTATTTATATTTTAGAAATATTTTCTAAAAACCTAATCTGATATTTAATATAGAGTATTATTTATAAATATTATTTTTAAATATAACAAATTTGTTTGATAAAATACTTTAATATTAATGAGGCAATTTATTTCAAGTGATAAGCAAATTATATTGCAATATACAATAGAATATAATAAGAATAGTGACAATGCCATATGAGATTTCAGAAGCCAAACTGATTACTCCATTTTTTGTAAATTTCTCAATGTTTTCACGAATCATGTGCTCTGGTACCAAAATTGAGAAATTTATAAAAATGGAGTAAATCAGTTTGGTTTCTGAAAGATTCACGTATCAGAAGAAAGTTTTCTAAGAGGATGCTACAAATATATTTTGCTTTATTTTCATAAATGTTTGATTACGACAATGAGGGAAAAGCGGAACGAATATATTTTCTAGAAATTTTTATAATACAGGATAAATAATCAAAACCCGACACTTCCCTGATTAAAATGATCAAATGGTTTTCTTGAATTCATGTTAAAAGCAAAGTATACTGTGTATTATTTTATGTATTCGATGATTTAATCTGTTAAAACACGGAGTGTCTGATTAAAATCAATTTATAATTGTTTTCTCCTTTCTACTACAAACTAAAAACATAATAATCTTATCTGACATTTTTTACTCATTCCATCTGATTTTTTATCCGTAAATATGCAAAAATAAATCACAATAATTCAAACCACAGATTATAGAAATGTATATACAATATATTGCTATTTATCGAATTTCAAAGTTTTCACTATGCTGTATTTGATTTGTACATACACTGTACTCTGTTTTCACAGGAATTAATTTTACAATTTCACAGATGTAATTCTCTATACTTCAAATATATAAGAATTTTTTATTTGATTATCCATACATTCTTTGATTTTGCTTTACTTATTTTTATTGAACACAGAATATACGATTATATTTCTTGAATTGTAATTGAATATTGACATCATACAAATCAAGAAATCATACGATAAAATCTAACATTTATTCGTATAAATTTTTAAATGATTAAGAATCCTAATAATACATTTTAACTGCTCTATAGCGAAATGTTTAAATTTTAAAATTTAGCATATTTATACAAGAGTTTATTATAAAATTTCTCTAATTTAAAATCTAATATAATAGTATATTAATATATAAATGTTTTAATTTTGCTTGAAGAATATCAATAGTACTTTGCTATATTTTTAAACAAATTTTAAATCTTAATTCCGATTTTAATTGATCATTTTTTAAACTCAATTATACAAAAATAATTTTAAATGATTGATAAACATATTGATCTTGTTGTTCATTAAACAAAACTTAGAATGATTAATGATTTCGTCTTCTTTTCCTTAATCAATATTAGGAAAATGTTTTGAATACATTTTATAAATCAAATAATCGTCAGATTGATTTGTTAAATTATATATGCAATTGCAAAAATATATGAAGTAATTCATAACAATTATTAGTTGGATTTGTTATGAATGCCGTAGTCATTTTTTTATAATTTTTATAAACAAATCTGAAGAGCAATTATCGAATTATTGTAAATTATTTTTTACCTTGGATTGAAATCGCATCGAAAAATAAAAAAAAAAAAATAATATACGAATTTCAAATTCAAGATGAAATAAAAAAAAACTTTCGAAAAATTAACTCATATGGTATAGCATCGTTGTGATAAGGAAAATTGAATTATCAATTTTTTCTCTAATCATGTTGCCAAGTATCTAGTACATGTACTGCATTCTAACTTTAATATTATTTTCTAATATAAAAATCCTGCAAAATATAAAACATAAATTTTCTTATTTTCAGAATTTTTTAATAAGCATGACCAAATTCTAATAAAATATTAATTTGCAGGCCACAAAAAAATTAATTAAAAATTTATTAATTAAAATATATTTGATATATGAAATTATTGTTGTATATTAAATTTGAAATTTCAAAACAAAAATAAATAAAAATTATTTATTAATGTGATAAACGTACAGTAATTATTTTTAAATGTTTTAAGTTGAATTATTTTCTAAATTTAAAATCATTCAGGACAAATGAAAACCTCTCTCTGGTCGAAGTTAATTTTGTTGACCAGAGGAAACAAAACTAACTTCGACCAGAGGACCAGTTCGTGGAATCGAATGATAAAAACTGAGCAAAATTTATACTTTAACGATAATATGGTTGAATTAATCTCATATTCCTCTGAAAAAATCTATTAATATTTAGAATAATATTTTATAAAATTTTTTATCAATTTCATGTCTCTTGCAGGTAAGATATACAATCATTTCAGGAGATAAAAAACAATTTATAGTCAGAAAAAGTACCGTAATTTCTAGATAATTTATCGTTAGTTTTATTATCAAATTTTCAGCAAATTCTTAAGTATTAATTTTAATGAAGTCAATGTCAAGGAATTTCGATAACAAACAAAAAACTGTATTATCAAAATTACAGTTTATAAACATGAAACTGTAATTTTGATAATAACGTTATAAACATGAAATAAAGTTAAAAATACATTTTCTTATAATGTCATATATAAAATAAATTCCGAGTTGAAAAACAGGAAATTATTTCGCAAAATTTCTTGTTGAATACAATACTGTACTTCTATTAGGTCATGTTTTATGATTGGCGTGAGATGACTTGCAAATCTGAGATGATAGAAACAACATGATCTTCGTTACATAACATCAACATTTAATATCATCACTATTCAACGAAACATCCTTTCGTTATAAAAATATAATTATATAGTTAATATTTGTTATATACTGTAATATATATGTGAACTCTTGTTTTTATTTTAAAAATTTGTTTTTTATGTTTATCAATATATTGTAAATTTATTGCATTTAAAATAAATAGTATATACAATATAATTAATGAATAAAATAAACGTGATATCTCATTAGTTTTGTTGGATTGCATAAATATAAATTATTTCATTTAAATTTTAAATATGTGAAAATTTAACAATTTTTAATTTGGAAATTCTTCAGAATATTACATCTTTTTATAATTTCTATTATAATTTTTAATATAAGAAATCACATAAAATATATCTTATTATTAATTTTTTAAGAATATTGAGAATTTTCTAGATTTCTGGCCATCGCTGCAGGAAAATAATTTCAAATATAAAACATAAAATTTAAGATTAAACTATGTCTATAAAGTTTTAGAAGTAGTCTTGAGCTAATTCACACACTTTTACAAATTACTTTTGGAAACGGAGCAAAAGGTCATACTGTTGGTTGTTCACCTTGAGCTTGTCTTTTCTACTAGTTTTCAAAGCAGCAAGTTTTAATAAAACTTAACAAACTTAATAGTAGACTTTTAGAAAATAGAATAATTTAACCTTTTGTTTTGGAATACAAAAGCTTTACAGACAATCGAATACACATAAATTATAAAGTATTGTATGCGTTTGTTTTTTATTCCTATACTTTTGTTGCTTTTTTTATTATTTAATATTTATAAGCAAAATAATTATATGTAACGAATATTATAATTCATTCCTAAATTAAACAAACAAAAATATCAATTAAGTTTTTGTTTCATTTAGTCATTTATAAGATAATATATGCGTCCTTGTTATTTATTTCCTCTATTAATCGTTTTTTTTTTATCTATTATATTCATTAAAAATAATAGATAGCGAAAAATAATATTTATTATCCAAATTGTCAAAAATTTAAAGCATTACAGTATTTAAATTATGAAAAATAAGTATGAATTGTTATCAAAATTCATTTAGAATCTATATAATTTAAGTGACTGCATAATTTGAGAATTAAGTAAATTTAATATAAATATTGATTCATACAGATAATTTATTTATATTACTTAAAACTGATAAAAATACAAATTAGCTTAAAATTAGTAAATTTAAAAGTTTATAATACAGCACATTATTTCGTAGAATAATATACTGTACTCATGACTGTACTGTATTGTATTATTATATGATTTATTACGCTCAAAGAACCAAACCACACATTTATTTATGAAATAATTTATTTAGAAATTATCCAGAAAGTAACCGGAAAAATTTTTTTGTTCACTAGAAAGAATAATACCTAAGTCTATTGCATTTAATTCTACTTCTTATTCATAGAAATTTTAGGCCTGTTTCATTTATCTTTCATTATTTCGTATAATATTTTTTATTGTTTCCAGGAATAATAACTAGAAATAAATTTCAGGAACTTTGATAATTCACAGAATAATTAAAAATAATATGTGTACAAATTTATAAATATATTCTTATGTATTTTTATTATCTATTGAAAAATCAGAAAATATGATAATATTTAAAACATAAGCACAAAGTAATTGCAATTTAATTTCTATTATATCATAAAGACTACATATATCAATTTTTCCCTTTGTTTCAATCAAATCTACAGTATATGTTAAAAGTTAACTTGAAAAAAATTTTCATTTAAGATCACTAAACATACTTAAATTGGTATATGAATTGAACTGAAATATATTTAAATAAATTCAAGCATTATTGCAATTTCTTTCCTATTAAACAAAATAAATTCATCACACCGATTTTATTTTTAAGGTGGTAATTTTTGCGTTATTCTTTACTGAGGATCGAGAATTCAAAGGAGAAATTTTAAGAGGATATCCGTGTATACGTCGTTTACATCAACTATATTGTGCTACACCAGGCAGCAAATATCCTATGTGCGTAATTTGCATTTTATAATAATTTCAAGAGAAATTATCAGTCTATAAACGATATGTAATTTTATTTTAGAGAAAGGATTAAGTTATTTATTGATGAAAATAAAGCATTAATGAGGAGAATGTTTGGAGAGTATACTTACGAACCCGATATTGGTTCAAATTCCACATTTCCTCGTGATCGGTTTGAAACTTACGATGGACATGTCATCCGTACTCGTTCCGAAAGGTCAAGGAATTCCTTCAGTACATCTACTAATAAGTAAGGATATTTTTTATTTATATTTATTTGTAGATTCCGAATTATTAAAGCAATTGTAATAATATATCAGAATAGATTCTTGTGAATCTGGTATTGAAATTGTGACCCCTTACTGGGCTTCAAATAGCGCTGGAAAAATTCGAGCTATTGTAAATACTCAACATCTACAACAGGCAATTCAACAAGAAGTTTGTCAGTAAGTATGCGAAACTCGATATTAATATATTTTGTTTATATATACTAATAACTTTATAATTTTTATTATGCTTGCCTCAAGATCCGATCAGACAAAACGATGTACAGGAGATTGTTCTTGTGAACAAAAATATAAATGGCACAGGCTGCTAGCCTACGATCCCGATGACGATTGCAAAGGAATTTTCATGGATTGGTTTCTGTTTCCATCATGTTGCGTGTGTAGATGTACTAATAATCCTGATACCACATAAACATAAATTCAACTTTGGAGGTTTAATATGGAATACAGTATTGTAAGATTTATAATTAAAATATTTTTATTCACTAAATTTAATTTTGTTTCAGTTATTAAATTATCAGATTTACAGGATTGTTATCTGTGTGTGTAAAAATAATTTTTTGAATTAATTTTTAGAATGTTTTATGAAATTCAATAATGTTCTGGTGTTAAAATGATTTCGATACTGAATTTTTAAGCTATTAATATGGAAATTGTAGTTAATTCTTTTCTTTCGAGATGAATTTTAAACTGTAGTTTAAACTTAAAAAATACTTAAAAACTTACTTAAAAAACTTAAAAATTTAAAACTTACTTAACTTACTTAAAAACTTAAAAAAATTTTAAAAATGACGGACATTCAAATTTCAAAGACAATTTCTTAATATATTTTAGATTAGGCCTAATTAATGGATTTATATGAAATTCAGCAATTAAGATCATGGCATTAAAGAAGACAAAAAAGTAGATTTAATCATGTAACTTTGACTATTTCAAAATGATGGACAATAGAGCTTATTAGTTTTAATTAATTATTATTGAATTTAATTGATTTTTATGAAATTTAATAAAAATTATATTAGGCTAGTTTAATTAAATCCCATATCATATATGAAATATACTTTATCTGAAGATGGCCACTATTAGATCCCATCACTTAGCCTACGGTGGAGTCAATCGGAAGGTTGAAGGATGGGGTTCAACGGGACATCTGAAAAACTGAAAGTAACATCAGAATTTCGCAAATTTTATATATTTTTGAATAGTCTGAAATTATATCTTATTTCCATGCAAACAATTTCAAGTTTCTAGTATGTCTAGAAGTGTTAAAACAATTCATGCAGATACACAAATATAATGGAATCTGGAATTCTCCAAGATAGTAAGTGAATGTTTTACCACACAGCACGGGCAGACAAAATTCAATAAAAAATTTCATAAAAATTATTTATTGAATGTCTTCAAAATCATACTACTAGGTATGGCTTGGAAATTATTTTAATTCAATATCATCAATTATTCCAATATGTCAGATTGATGGAAAATAAAAGATCATTTTTTCCAAAATTTTTTATTTTTAATGTACAATATAAATATCTAAAATTTTGTTAAAATTATAATTAAAAAAATTTATTTACAAGATCATGTTCTGTTATATTATAAGCTTGTTCATTTTACCTAGTGTTGTCATAAATTCCTCACACAAGTTTTGCCGCATAACTCTTTTTATTTAAGAATAAATTTAATAATTCTTTAAAATATTAAAGATATATATATATATATACAGTATATATACCATTGTATGTATATAGATTGTTGATATATATATATATATATATAAATTAAAAATATTAGATTGATTATTAAAAGTTGCACCCTCTTGCTTTGATGCAGTTTCGTAATGTCATTTGTCTATTGCATTACGCAAACTCTCCAAAAGAAATTTTTCCCATTCCAGATGGTTTTCTTCAGATCTCGACACTGCCCCTCGAGTCAGGCATTATTGAAGCGGTACGCTATTGACAGCTACAGAAACATTCTTTTCACTGATGAGAAAATATTCTGTCGAGCCAAATTTTAATAAGCAAAACGATCATGTTGCTTATTAAAATTTTGCTCGAAAAAATATTTTCTCATCAGTAAAAAGAATGTTTTTTATAGCTGTCGATAGCTTTATGCTTCAATAATGCCTGACGATCTGAAGACACTGCCCCAACTTAAGTGCATACTTTTAGCACCAACTTTGACTATATGTTATAAACTTGTGAATTCAGATCTGGTGATGCAGCGGGCCATTCTTCATTAGAGATTAAGTTGGAAACGGGCTGGATAAACCACCTCTGAGTAACTTTGGCCTTGAATGATGGAGAAAAGTATTGTTGAAAGGATCAGTTGATATGGTTGAAAAGACCAGTGTTCAATGACTTTACAATCGGTTCTAGAATTTCTTCCATATAGTTCTTTACGTTCATTTTCACTCTCTAGGATACAAAGTGCAACTTCGCCTATCCATGCCAACTGATTCTACACCGTACCATCACTGAAGCTGGCGTCTGGGTTCAAATACTTTTTCCAAATCTCTGGATCTCTTCTCTTGATTTAGCATAAACGTGGTCGTTTTGCTCATTAAAGTTTTGCTCGACAGAATATTTTTTCATCAATGAAAGAATGTTTTTGTAACTGCCAATAGCATATTGCTTCAATAATGCTTGACTTCTTTTGGTTCTTCTTTCTGAATATTTAAAAAATATCATTCCCTCCCTCGCGTTATAGCTTTAAGTTTAAGGTATTGTTTTAGGACCCTCCGAACTGTTAACTTTAACGTGTTCATTTGCAGAGCCAATTTCTTATGGTTGCGATAAGGATTTCGTAGAATTTGTGCACATAGAGCATTAATAGCCTTTGGTGTTATTTTCATTCTCGATCTACCGGATCATTTTTTCTGTCATTAACACTGCCTGTTTCCATATACCTACTTTCATCATTAAATACCATATTTTTTCAATTCCCGTGTTTTTTAGCAACTTAAAAATTTCGAATGGTCTTTTTCCTTCTAAATATAGCTGCAAAATTGCATTCTGATCAGATTGTTTTGGCAACATTTTTATTATATTGAAGATTCTGAAAAAATATTTGTTTACAAAAAGATAATATAGCAACGAAGGCAGTGCACGCACGGCCTGCATATTTTCCATTGTTATGATATTAGACCTAATTATATTTTGTGCAGAAATTTACGATCATAATAGATATTTTAATTATACTATTAAAAACGAAAAATCCATCTATTCGAATATGTGGCATGGTAAAGACACGTCAATTGATTACATCTATCAATACACTGTTCAATCACAGCATAGATCCACTTAACCCGTAATGCAATTTAATGATAACGATAAACTGTTTGAATACTCGCATAATGACTTACCGATTCAATCATAGGATCTATGTTAGGTTATTTTTCCTTTCCCTCTATTATTATATTCGCTTTCTAATTAACAATTACTAAGAGATAATGTTATTCTAACACCCAATACGGGAATTCTATATCTATAATAAAATTCGGTCTTCTTTCATTTGAATTTTATGAAGCTTTTCATCTTTATCAGATATTAAGCAATAGTATGGCTTTTCACTCAGAGGACTGGATTTGATTCCTGTTTCCATTTTACAATGGAAACAGGAATCAAATCCAGTCCTCTGAGTGAAAAGCCAAGTTTATTTGATTAAGTTATTTTTTCAACAGTTTATTTGATTAAGTTATTTTTTCAACAGTTTATTTGATTAAGTTA